>JAOWBL010069774.1:0-19028 GCA_028564865.1 Zenarchopterus dispar
GACCAACAAAAACCTGTCTTCAGGGATATTAGGCTTAAGATGTTTCATATGAGGCTTTGGCTTTAATATTTGTTGATATTTTGCAAAAATCAACAACACTCAAAGAAGCTGAATTTTTTTTTTTTTTTTTTTTTTTGAGAAATACTACTCATTAAATTTGATGCTGCCAACATACTTCAGAACAGTTCAGGTGCATGTTTACCATTGTATTGCATCACCATTTATCTTAACAACACTCTTGAAACCCAGGGCACAAATCCTCAAAGTTGGTGAATTTTTTTCTCCATCATTGCTTGATAGGATTTCGATACCCTACTCTTTCTATCTTATAATGCTACTTGTGAATCCAGGTTTTCTTTCTGGGATTCAAGTTTAGAACTCAACTTTTTCTGCAGATTTATGCTCTTACAATAGGTATCAGATCTTGTTTATCTTGCTGAAAAAAAGCAACATCTTCCACAACAAAGAATGCCTCAGTGGCAGCATGTGTTAACCCAAAGCCTGTACATGTATCTTTAAGGTTCTGATGGTGCTTTAACAGACCTGCAAGTGTCTCATGGCAAGTGTACTAGCAGATACTAATAAATGTACTAACTCTAAAACCATCACATATGCAATCATTTGAATTGTAACAAGCCAAACGGTGGGGATGGAGAAACCATGATTTCAGAAAATATTTTCAAATTTTTAATCATTAGACCACAGAGTCTGATGCCTCGATCCATCATAAATTAGCACTACCCCAGAAAAGACAGTTGTGTTTCTGGATTTGTTTACATACTGAAGGACATTTTCTTTGTATGGCAGAGGATTAACTTGTATTTTTGGATCCAGTAATGAACTGTGCTCGCTGACAGTGTTATTCAGAGGTGTTCCTCACTAGCCTTGCTGTGATTTCCACTGTGTCAGTTTGGCATGCTGTACTGCCTGAGGGGCCAGATACCATGTCCATGCAATATACTCCATTTCATCCTGACAATTTTTTTTATATGTTCTCTTAATCTTTCATTTACATAAGTACAGCAGAGATACCTTTGTAATTCCAACTAGAAGCACCCTTATTTCTGAAATTGTTTAAATAATTGCCACAAAGTCTTTCAGGGTTGTAAAAAAAAACCCCAGTGTGGCTGCATAAGACATCTTGACCTTTTCTATTTGATTGAATGATTCAGCTTTGACAACATTAAGTTTTGAGTTTAAATCTGGGCAGAATATCTGCAGTAGTGCCTCACATTGTTGATATTGAACTAAAAACTGTCCCTTTATATGGAAATAAAAATGTATCCAATCAGTCTTACAATACCATTCCAAGAACATCACTTCATCTTCACCCGGCTAATATTTTTTAGTTTTCTTTTTTTTTTGTAAAAAAAAGTGCATGATCTCAACCTGATTTTGTGTCAGCCAGCTGCTGGGGGACACTTTAAAGGTTTGGGATACCTCCAGCTATCTTACATAATTTACAAACCAAGAGCAAATGTTAGCCCTTGGGGATATTTATATATGTAATAAGGTCTTTGAAGAATTAGTAAAATGTTGCATTTTAGTTGAACTATTTGGAGTGAGAAAATATTCTTCTAAATCACCATTCTGGCCTCAACTGAGCACTATCTGCACTGGCACCATTTCCAGTCATTGTCATGCTGACAGTGATAGAAGTGATGCCACACTCCCAACATTATGATGTCCTTTGTCCTTCACTGCCTGCTAGCATGTTCTCCAGAGATTTCAACAGCCTTATGAGTAACTTCGGCCTTATTATAGCTGGCCTTCCCTACACGGTACAGGAGCTGTGATGAGAGAGCTGGCCGTGACAGAATACTCCCAGCCAGAACTCTGCAACCTGAGGTGTGTGTTTGTCTGCAACTAACTCATTATACCGCTCTGTGGTCTTTCATGCAGGTGAAACTTGTTAATGGCAAACTGCCAATGGAGGATGGAGGACAGGAGAGGAGATAAGGGAAGGATGGAGGGAGGAGGAGGTGCAATAGACTCGGGGAAAGGCTGTGACATTTATGTTTAATATTTCAAGCAACACTGCCATACAAATGCAGGAGCTGCTGTGGTGATTATGTGTGTGTGTGGCCTGACCTATAGTATAAGGAAACCTCGTTGTTGCAGTTCGTCTCCTCCAACGCTGGTTGTTACTTGTCCTGAGGTGTTGTCTGTCTGTCTACATTTGTTTCTGAGTAATTTCTCTTCTCTCTGGGAGCAAACCTTTTAATAGCTCTGACAAAGTCAACTAAAGAAAACATGTTTCTGTCAGGGTTATGATAAGTATGCAACAGTATTCATGTGCGCATCAGGAGCAATGTTAACCTACATATTTGTACGTGCAAAAGTATGTATGAGAGGATATAAAAGGAATTAATTTGAACCATTAATTTCAGAATGGATTTCAAGGGAATCCATGATATTCAGCAGTGCTTAAATGCACTCAGACATCCTTAACGTTTGACCTTATTGTGACTAGATGTTGAATTTATTGTAGCTATATGTTGCATCGGGTGATCTCATCTCCTCACATACATGGCTGAATGGTTGAAACAATATAGTTATTTATAATAAATAATTTTCAGTAATATTATGAAGTGATTTTATGATTAAAAAAATTAATTAAAAACATAACATCATATTGCACATATATTTTTAAAGATAAATGTGTACCACTGTTTATCACAGTAGTATAAATGTATTGTTAAAACACTAACATGTAAGATATAATCAATTGTCATATATATTACATAATATATGATGACAGTCAAGCAACTATTTCATTAAAACAAAATGCAAAATCAACTAACCAACCTTGGCAGAACAACTCCTGTCCTGTCAGACTTGGACTGCTTATGACAAGACCTGTCAGTAGCAGCTATTAACCTGCGCACTTGTCACTGTAAACCAACAAGAAGCAAGTTTATGTCATATGCAATGTTTGCTGTGATTGCAGCGACGTTAACGTATCGTGCTAGCAGCAAGCCAGTCATTGTTATAACTACTTTCTAATTAGTTGATTGTTTCAAACTTCATAGCTGATGGTTGGCTGGGTTGCAGCTGCATATCTGGCAGACCACCAGATTGTCTTGTCATCGCTCAATTTAAAATGTTTCCACATAGCCGAGATCTTTGGTGCCTTGTCGGGTGAACTGGAGCATTACAGCGGGTGATTTTCATGACTGCCAGGGAGTGAGAGTGCTAAGTACTTGTATGCAGTTAGAGGTTAAATGATCATTTACACAATTTGACCACAAAAAAAAGAGGGAAAAAAAAGTTGAGATACCAACACTGAAAATCATATATGTCTACTTAAATAAATATCCAGATTAAATAAAAACAAAAGAAAACAAAATTCTCATGAGTCAAAGCTGGTCATTTTAAGTAATAGTATATGAACAATGTACGCTCAGGTCTGTCCAAACTGTCACTGCTAGTTATCATTTTCTTCTTTTGTACTGTTACATATCATTAAAAAAATATAAGACACAGATAAAAGTAATTCTGAGTTGCAACTATTTTTCACAGGACAATACATTGAATTCAGTGGTAGATAATTTTATCTTGTTGGGCTGCATTATCATTGTATTTTTTGGTACCTCAAGTGAAGCAGTTTAAGTATTTCTGGGTCTTGTTCACAAGTGGGGGTTGAACAAAGTGGGAGATTGACAGGTGGATTGTCGCAGTGTCTGCAGTGATGCGGACACTGGCCCATTGTGGTGAAAAGAGACTGAAAGACAAAGCTCTCACTTCACCAATCGATCCATGTTCCAGCTTTCACCTATGGTCATAAACTGTGTGTAGTGACCCGAAGAATGAGATCGCTAATACAAGCTGCTGAAATGAGCTTTTTTCTAAAAGGTAGCTGGACTGCCCCTTAGGGATAGGGCAAAGAGCTCAGTGAAGCGGGAGGAGCTCAGAGTGGATCCCTCCTCCTCCAGACCAAAAGGAGCTAGTTGATGTGATTTTGGGGAGCTGGTGAGGAAGCCTGCCAGATGCCAAGTTCCAGCTGTTAGGGATATGTCACACTGGAAGGAGGCCTCTGGGGCAGATGAAGGACTCCCTGGAGAGACTATATATTTTGGTTGTCTTGGGAACGCCTTGGTGTACCCCTGGTGGAGCTGAAGGAGGTGGTCAGAGAGATGATCTGGGAATCTCCACCCAAAGCTGTGGCCCATGATCTGAGCCCAGATAAGCAGAAGGAAATGAATAAATGAGTGGACAGATGGATGGATGGTGCTGTATTAGCATCTTTGACTTGAAGCATTGTATGTCAAAAAATGCAGTCATTTACACATACTGCGATGACTAATCAAATTGTCTGGAAGATTGAAAGTTGGAATCACAGTGAAACTGATAGCGAGGGCGGTCTACTAAAAAAACTTATTTATATATACTTTATATCATAAAAGTGTAATGTATCAAAAAGTAAATCATATGACAGATATTTTTCCAGCAAATTTAGTCGTTGGTTATCCTTGATGTTGAAGTACAGATGCTGTTTATATCTTTGTCACCTCTCTCATCTTAATTCTCACTGAGTCACAAAGTCTACAGTTTTCTTTTACTTTCTTCTCTTCGCTTCGTCTCATGCTCTTCCTCTGTCTGTCGAGCTGCGAATGACCCTGTGCTTCCTCAACCATAGCGCTCTCTGTCTCCCCTTCTCTCTCCATCTGCCCCTTCCCGTGACTCCTCCCCTCTGCTGCTCTCCTCTCCCTGCCATGTTTCACTCTGCATCCCTGTTGATGAACCACTTGCTCTCTCCTGCATAATACATGAGTGTCCATTTTCTAGCAGAAGAGCAGCTGCAACAGAGTCAAAGTTCAGGCCCAGGTGAGAAAAAATGTTGGATTTGATTAATCCTTTTGTCTAGTCACTTTACTAATTACTCTGTTGGTAGTATGATTAATGCAATACAAAGGCATTTTTAATCTGTTCCACTTTTACTGAATAGATGGATTTAGTGAAGATGGTTTAATCACTTTCTTGTCTTTGTGACATTTGTCTGTTTAAACTCATTTTATGCATTGCTTTTATGATGGATATGTGCTTTAAAGAATTTAACTGGATTGTTCGCCAAACGATAAAGTAAAAACTGTTACTTAGTGTTTTGAATTTGATTAGCAACCCATGTTCTGCTTTTTTTCCCCAAAATCATAATTTGTTGTTGTTGTTGCTGTGTTTGCCAACATTATTTCAGTTTTCCTTAGGCAGCAATCACCGTTTCAGTTTTCACAGGTTTTATGCAAATACGTTATAGTGTTTGAGAATACACACACATATTTGTATGCAGCACTGGCTCCAGCATCGTTTCTGTTTCAGACGTGGCCACGTTTGTTGGAAGCCTGCAGCTCCAGTAGGCTGCTGGTTGCATCAAAGTATTCTGGTCAAGTCAGAACACAAGTAAATATGCAGAGCCCAGCTGGGTCTGCAAAAGATCTAGCAGCAAAAAAGCAAAGGAAAATCATACCAGCTAATCTAAATCTTGTAACAGAGCTGCAGCCACGGAGCATGAAAGAGTAACTAGACTGACTTACGTTTAGTCAAGGCACCAAAATTTAAACTATAACCATAACAAGTATGCAGTCTGCCTTTTTTCACATAGAAATCTAACTATTGCCTTTGGACATTGAGAGAATTTCAGGGTGTTAAATAAGAACAAATTCAGAGACTGATTATAGTCTTTTACTAACTCTAAATTTAGTTGCTTACTCCTTCACCTTGTTCAATTTTCTCCATAAATGTTAGGCACTGAAGTAATACATATAATATATAGTTCTGTTGACAGTTTGGTTTATCGAGAGAAAATTGTAGATATAACATAATTTAGGTCTTTACAGTTTTAATAGCAACAGGGTTGATGATCTAGATATGTAATTATATTCTTTATGCAGAGTTAAAACATTTATGGTTGGGCTAGTTCTTCTGTTTTGGTCAGTTTTGTATTGAAGTATCTGTTTTGCACACAAGTAAATGCTTAAAGTCTTATTAGGTGAGGCTGTTACTTGTTTTGTTTTAAAGTTTGAGCATAATTTATTTAAAGTGATCCATAGTGGCCACCTAAACCTTGAACAAAAAAAAAAGTATGAAAATCATTATTACAGGTAAATGTTTAATTTGTGCTGCACATTTCAATCGTAGCAACACAAAAGTATTAACTTGACTGAGTTCAGGTGTGGCTCTCTTTTATAGACCGCACACTATCATCTGTCAAGGAGAAATCCTGCTCAGAACAGAGATTCATGGTTCTCCTGAGGAGTCCTGCTGGTCGGAGACTTATGGAAGCTCAGGAAGGGTTTGATTGTTCCTTTTCTGTAGTATATAACATAACATTAGTTCACTGGAAGGTCAACAGGGCATGCAATAGTTAAAACTGATGAGCTTCATGGCCTGGTGCTTATAACTGCAAATGGCCTATTATTCTCACAGGCTGTAATTGTTGAATTTGAATGGGATGTTTCAGTTTGTTATTAACATTCATTTTCTCATGTCCAATAACTAATTTCAGCCTGGATATTATCAAGATGAATTCTGCCTCCGGCCTGGACTCCATCTTTTTCACCCCTGTCTTTTCTTCTGACATACAGCACTGTCATCTGCATTCTGGTAGCCACACTATAATCCTCAAAGTGTGCAAAACTTTATTTTTAACTCTTCTGAGCCTGTTGTTTGCTTCTCCTCTAAGAGGCTTTGCTTGTCCTTGCCACCCTCCCCAACTTTCACTCTTTTCTGTAAAATCCTGTCTTCCACCCAGCATGCATGCTGTCAAGTGTCCAGACAGGATCAAACTCACTTTCTGAAGGACGCTGGGTGCCTGCTGCAGACGATGAGACTTTCATTTCATTAGCTGATGAACCTGGTGGCATGAAGAAAAAAAGTAGTCAAATAACAACTGGAGCGTTGCGCATTAGAGTACCCGGTCTCAGCTCATTGTCACAGTGAGAATTAAATGTTGTCGTCTTCTATCAGCGGTGCGCTCTTTTCTTAGGTGACAGTCTCTCTGGGACTGTCAGTTATACACCCAGACTGTCTCCCTCTTATCACGTGAATGAATTTGTGAGTTACTGTGTATTTTCTCTTCCATGGAAGCACCTAGAGTGAGAATTTTTATTTTTATTCCAGAGTTGGTCGGTCGGGTTCCTTGTTTGACAGGTTTTTTTTCTTCCTTTGTATTTATGAAGGAAAGGGTTTTGCTGAGCAGGCATGTACTTTTTCAGCTCCCTCCTGCCTCACAGTGCCTCATCTTCCCACCTGGAAGCACCCCTCCATATCCAAATTAAATTGCTGCCTTTAGTGTAACTATTCCCTTCCATGTGTGCGGGTGTGTGTATGTGTGTATACTTTGATGAGTGATTGTACAACTAAGGGGGGGTGGGGAGGGCAGGATGTGGTTTAGAGAAGCACCCTGAAGAGTCACCTTCATCCTACCCAACACGCACACACACTCACTCAAAAACCACCAACCACATATGCAGGATTTCAGATAGTTTAGCTTCATGCCAGTCATTCCTTCATTTCTCTCCGCTCGTCCCTTGCCCTTATTCTCATCAGGTGCCACTACACTTTCATACATTCTGTCATCTTTCCTCTGGTTCTCCTCATTCAATTTAAATTCCTCTAATTCCAAGCAGAATGCTTCAAAACAAGCTGCATTTTCAGCTCCAGTCTTTGTTCGTGATTTGCTCTTGCATATGCAGTTTCACCACTCTGAGGATCTTTAGATGTAAGTGACGGGTGTATAGTGTATAGTTCTTGCAGCCAATTCATTCTCGTATGTTTTCAACTATGTGAAAATTTCCATGTGTCTGACTTGCAGATATCTCTGCATATTGATTCACACACACAGACTCCCATCTGCCCTGTAACTCTTGCCGAGATCAATCACTAAATTTACAGGGAGGGGTGACCCAGATTGGAGTCTTGACATAATCAATAGATGTATGAAAAGCAAGGTAGATGCACACATGCATGCACACACAACCAGGGGAGGACAATTTGGTCACAGGCAATAGTGTGGTCGATGTCTTTTATAACTGGGATAAATAGCTTGTGAGGGCTGTATTGTAAGCATGTGTGTGCATGGACAACACAACAAAGAGAAAAACAAAGCAGGGGAGCTAAAAGATTGCCAGTAATTTTGGCTGCTGATAACAAAAAGGAAATGGGGAAATAGATGGTAGGTGAAGAGAGGAAGGAGAGAAGCTTCAATGCAAAGCCTATCAGCACTGTGGACAAAACAGATGGGCAGACACAGCATGGAGAGATAGGGCGAAGTGTTGAATCCATCATCACTACAACATTTGTATATGTGTTTTCTCATTCAGCTTTGTCATGGCAGCCCCACTGAATTCCATGGTTTCTCAGTGGGGATTGCATGTCTGTCTGCATTATGGGGGTTGGAATGAAGCTCTGCGTCTAAGCTGCTGAGTCTTTTGAAGAGATGCTGCCTGATTTCTTGCCTACTAAGACAAAGAATCCACCAGAGGTTCTGCATTTGGATGTAAAAAATACATTATTGTTGCCACTACAATGCCTGCATTGTACATGTTAAACTAATATTGGCAATAGATGATAGAAAACTATTAACCGTCTAATATTTCCCATTCCTTTTCATAAAGCCATCCTTTATACTCATTTAATGCTGAGAATTAACGTGACCTTTTATTGTTTCTGGTCCACCAATTTTATAAGATGAAGAGACATTTACTTGATAACTGAAGCACATATTACTGTTCCCTTAGAATATCCATGACCAAAAACTACTGTATCACAGTACTTTTAGGCCTTTTGGGAATAAGTGACTTATACCTCAGCCTTTATTACAAAGAAGCCCGACTGTTCTCTTGGAAGTCATCCAGAAATATTATCTATTGTTCTTAGAGGGATATTCATTAGAGTGCAGTCAGGGTGTTATCCTATTGCTCTTAGGTTGAATGAGGGATTATAATGCTTTTTAGTAATTTTAACATAATAAGTTGTTGTCAGTTTTATTTACTGATGCTGCTGTCTCTAAACAATGCTTGTGCTTCTACTTGAAGTTCCTGAACTATTTCACACTTAGTTCAGGTCACAAATCAGACATAAGAATGCCACATGCGATACGATGTGACTGTACTGTGGACTCACAAAGCTGCTTCATGAGTTTGACACTGCTTTTATTAATAATATTTTACTATTTTGTTTTGTTTGGTGGAATGGAAATACCATTGAGGGACACTGAAGTGTCAAAAAAGCTGTGATGGTGGCTGGTAAACTGCTGGGGATCACTCTTCCCAGCATGGAGGACATTTACACAAACAGAACATTAAGAAAGGTCAATAAAAAATTATGAGACCAGAGACATATCCTCTACTCATGTCTTGTCTTCTTGCCACCTGGTCAGTGTTACTGCCCCCCACTCTTTACTGCGAATGGATCAAAGTCCTCATTCCATCCTTAAACCATCAAGCCTTCAAATACATAGAGCTCAATTCACTTTTAATTATTGCACTGTTAGCTGGTCTTTCCAGCTGACGTATTGGTATGTCCATTATTTGTAATTTCTAATCATATCATGTTGTTTCATCAAACCCATTATTGATTATCAGCTTGGACCAGAGACCAAAGTCTGCAAAGCTACACCATTTCATGAAATATGCTCATGAGAGAGAATTTTGTCTTTTTTATCCTAATCAACAAAATCCCCAGTTTTTGTTTCATTAAAGAAACAGCTTTATGAATTTTAAGTAGCTTGTCGATTAGGTCAAAGCATGTTAACTGCTCCAAATCTGTTTAAAAAAAAAGCACACAGCTTATTCCCTGAGCTTTTATATTTGAGAAGTCAATATCTGTGTTATACAATACTATTGATGCTTAGCAACTCTAAAGTTGCTGTGGCTTCCTGCCGTCCTGATTTATGCAAAAAGCACATCAGAATTCCTCTCAAAATGGAGTTGAAAGCTTTGGTATGATAACAAGCTTAACACTTGAAATAACCATCCTTTACTGGAACAAAGCGATGAAGTTAGACAGAAGAGATAAGTGACTGATTAAAAGCCATTATTTTGGCCTCATTTGAATAATATCCCTTATCAAGTTTGTCCTTTTTTTAAAATAACATTGGTTATCTGTGTCTCTCGTTTTCTGTTAATGTGCCTTAAACAAACTAAAGTTCAGGTATTTTCAGTGAAGTTAGCCCACGTAGGTGGAACCTGGTAGAGTCACTGAGATACATAGATCACAATGACACCAACACACACACACACACACACACACACACACACACACACACAAAACTTCTCATCATGTGCATCCCCATTTTCATCTGTCACACACATCTCACACAAACACAGTTTATATTCGCGATTTGATTTAATGTGTAAAACAATGCAGTTCATTAATACTTTAAGCTGGGCCTTGAGCAGGATCTGAAGCGAGATAACAAGAAGCAGATAATTGGTGGCCCTACTGTTAAACTAAAAGTGTTGAACTCAAAAGCCTCATAACCTAAAATCTGGGAGTGTGGAAATCGTAATTGTTGTTGGCAAACTTTCTGTAATGTATTATTCATCTGATAATTTCAGCAGTAAAACAGATTTTAGCACTAAATCAGCAGAAAAAGTGTCATCTATATATCTATACCCTGTCTCTTTTTTATGACTATCTGTTTTATTGGCGAGTATCTACATTATTTTACTGTTAAGTAGGCAAGTCTAATTCAAGAAAGTGTGTCTTTAATATTAACAGATTTTCACTCTTCACACTTCTGTATGTTTTTCATGAGATATATCTGTGTGTGTGAGTTTGCATGTTGTGTGTTTCACTAATGAGCTGAGTTACACTTCTCATATCTTGCAAAAAAAAATTATGTATATTTTTATGCACTAACCCTACTTAGATTGCTTTGATGATCACATCTGCAGCTACTGAGTAAAGGTATAGTAACGTACATATCACAATAGTTTTTATATGTGTTTTTGCATTTTCCTGTCAATGCCATTGATTAATCTGTCTCCCCTGCTGCGTTTTACTTCAAGAGTTTGATCAGATGTTTTTGTTCTCAGCTTTTGCCAGCCTGTGCATCTCTCCATATATTAGTTTTTGATTTGTGGTCCTTTAATGTGTTTTATCGGTTGAATCTATGAGGGGAGATGAGCCATAGTAACCTTGTTTGCCTGCTTGTTATTCTGCCAATTAGTAAGCCACTATTGGCACAGTGAGAGCATTGTTGTGTTTGGAGTATGAGGTCTCGGATTTATGCCTGCTCTTTGCTCCTTTATTCATTGCTTTTCCTCTTTTTGAACTCTTCCTTTTGGGATATGACATTGGAATATAACCTTCAGTAAAAAGCCACCTGAAATTAAATGCAAATTCTTTCTACAGCAATAAAGATTAACCTCTTTAATAGGGGTGCCCTGTGTCATATTTTAATGGTAAAATCAGAGCTTAAAAAGGTGCCTTGTAAAATCTGTTCGTTTGGAGTCTACCGGGGAGTTTCAGAAGTAGATATTTTGAAATGATATTTGGCTCTAATCCAAACTTCATGATCAGAAATGAGATATTGACCTGATGGTATTGCCATTAACAGTAGCAAAAATATTTCAAGTGATCCTCCAGGGTCCATGAATTCCACTTCCAAATGTATGCAACCAATGCAATATAGTGGCATTAACATTGCCTTACATTTAGCAGACACGTTTTTCCAAAGCGACTTACAACAGAGAATACAATCAAGCCACAGTAACAAAGCAGATCACAAAGTAGGTGCAGATAATCCAGTTAGCACTCCAATAAGATGAGCTAAGTTCTACCATGGCGAGATGCAAGTGCAATTTGGGACATTAAAAGGTGAGCTGAGTTCCCGACAGAAGGTGTTCCTTAAAGAGAACAGTTTTCATCACCTTCTTCAGTGAAGGGACAGATTTCTCTGCTCCTTCGGCTACTGGTAACCTATTGTACTTTTGAGGAATGATGTGGGACCAGTCTCGACTGAGATCGCCTTTTGTGAGGAGTGGGCAAGACCAGTCGCTGTTCTTGTAATATGTGCAGTCATTACGAAGGGGGCGTTAACCTTTTGGCAAGTATCAGAGAACTGTGTTTTATTCAAGCAGCTTCAGGTAGCCAGTGAAACTCAGTGCACAGAGGTGTGATGTGTGCCCATCTGGATTGATAAAAGACCAGATATGCTGCTGGATTTCAGATCTTTTTTTTAGTCATTTGATCACACAAGCTGGAAGGCTGGCTAGCAGGGCATTGCAGTAATTGAAGCGGGATATAACCATGGAGCTGAGTTCCTTACTGAGTCAGATAAGGTCTTACTTTTTTGTATGTTGCAGAGCGCAAAGTGGCACGACTGGGACACCGAAGCAATATGGTCAGAGAAGATAACTGGTCATTGAACATGAAACGCAGGTTCTTTTTTTTACCTTTATAGAAGCGGCAGTAGATCTAATATTTATGTTGATATTGAGGCTGAATGAATAATGGGCAGGAGTGACCAGAACTTCAGTCCTGGTAATGGTATGAAAACTATTGGGCATTACATTATTGCTGCTGTCATCAAATAAGCAATACCTGGTAGGTCTTTCTGAATATTTTAATTTCTTTGGTGGTCAAATATCTTCCTCCATATATTAATGTGAAAAGCAAAAAGATGAAAGCTTTTTTTCCTGTTCACTAACTTTTCTTAATTTCATGACTGCAGAAATAGAGAAAACATTTTACCTTTATTTGGCTTTCTCCTGATTTCTGAGTGACTATTCTGATATTTGAAGTGCTGTGCAGCTGCTTTTCACTGAACTTTAGGACAAAGACTAAAGAGTCAAAACCTTACAAAACTTAAGAAATTGCATAGTTAACCTTTCATAATGAGGATTTTAAACAAGCTGTACAAGAACTCCAATTGCTTGAAAGCACCAAACATTTGAATTCTGCTCCTTTTCTCTTTATTTTAATTGAAAATAACATGTTTTAAAGTACTGTTTCGTTTTTAACTTCATACTTTTTAAATAGGTAAAATTATGCTGTACTTATTAGAAAATCTACTGTAACAGAAATTCGTATAAGGGAATCTAAAACACTGTAGTTGTAAAGCTCTTTCACCCTCCATCAAACATGCAAACAAGCTGGTGAAAGAAATTAAATCAGGAAATCATCAACTGTGATGTGCTTCATTTCCAAGCGGCAAAATAGATTTTATGATGAGTATCTTGTCCTTTTTTTATCACTACCCAAGTGGTGAACAGTGATACAATTGTGTGACACTAGTATGACAATGTTATACAGTTACAACTACTTTACTCAAATTTTTTAAGAGTTAATAGCCCAAAGTGAGTTGATCACTAATAATCACTTTTGGTATCCTGTAATATGCTGTTTCCACACTCTGAACATTATCTTTTTCTCTCTCTCCACTAGCATGTAATGGGATTCATATTGTGATTTATAAACATCCTTCATACAAAGATTAATTGTGTCTGTCTCCGCTTGTTCCCTGTAATCACAGCAGTTGTTTCTGAGATGATGAACACACTCATTGCTTCACCGGTCATGAAAGCTGGTTCACATACTCATACAAGTGCCTTTCAAATTACATACCAGTCTTGGAATTTGTTTCTCAGCTCCATGTTGTGTTTTGGGGAAAGCCTAATCAGTTATGTAATGCATTTGATATGTTTTGCAGAGTTGTGGAATAAATCGTAGGCTGTCTGTTTGACTTTTCCGCTCCTTCTCAGTTCTGTTTTTGATCAGCGTCAGCAATTCCTCTCTACTGTACCTCCTGTTCTCTCCTCTCACACTGATGTTTATGGCCTCCAAAGCCATGTCAGAGTGAATTGGTCATTATCTCATTTTTTCCCCCTGGAGGGCAGGGATATGGTTACTGTTTGTGTGTGCAAGTGTGTGGGTTTGAGTGATGTCTTGTCTGCCTTAATAATTCAGGAGGTTTCTGTTGCTAGACCTCATGTAA
Organism: Zenarchopterus dispar; assembly: GCA_028564865.1. Lineage (NCBI taxonomy): Eukaryota > Metazoa > Chordata > Actinopteri > Beloniformes > Zenarchopteridae > Zenarchopterus > Zenarchopterus dispar. The sequence continues at coordinate 13,940 of JAOWBL010069774.1, forward strand.
TGCTCAAGGGGACGAAGTGCAGAGAGGGCAGGAAAGCAGAGGGGGAGAGGAAACAGTGACACCAAGATGTGGCAGATTTCTCCCTCCTAGCTATTAGTGTCTTTTTATGTTCCTTAATAGATCAGTTTATAGTAGAAAGCAGCATGTTTTAAACAATTTATGAAAGAAAGAGTCATCTTGATTGTTTCTATAAAGTAATTCCCAGCAACACTTTTGTTTATGATCTACAGTCACATAGGAACACTAAAGAAGTGAATGAGTACTTCAAAAGTCATGGGCTCCCAATGTATTTGTGGAGAGTTAAACCAATAACTTTATGGGTAATATAGTTAGTATTTGTTTAATGGAAAACTACTGCCTTCTGACTGCAGCTTCTGCATGAGGCTTATCAGTAAGAAGCTTTTTTAGCATATGCGCTTCTCATGGCCAAGTGGTCAAAGATCCATATAATGTGATTGTAGTAATCTTAGCTAATTTTCAGCTGTTACATGCATCATTTTCTTTATCAGTCTCTCACGAATGCCTTGTCATCAGAGAACTGTGACAAATAGCAGGTCAAAAAGGCCGACTGCCAAGCTACACTTAGCTTTTATAATAAGCACAAAACATGAACTTCAGATGAATGAGTCTAACTGGCTGATAGTAGATAAAGCATTTAGTCTTAGAGTTAATTACAGAATTTAGTGCATATAATTTTGATCTGATAAAGGTCTTTAATGAAAGCTTGAAATGTCAACAAACTTTTTATATCTCATCCTGAATTATGAGCTATGAAAATATATGAGTATAAGCTCTGTGGAATATTGTCATTGACACTCAAATCAAGTAGAATAAATTTCTGGTTTCACCTAAAGAAAAGTTTAGGTGTCACAGAAATCAGTAGTATGCATCATTGGGGGACTAAAGAGATCTGCACTAAACATCGAGTGCATGTACAGTTACTGATATTGCAGCTGTGATCCAGGCATCAACATCAGCACCACGGACAGTGTCACTTTGTCATCAATCTGCGTTGATTCTGCTTTCAAAGTGATAGTGATTTATTTTCTACTGTGTTGAGGGTTGGAAATTCAAGCTCAAGTGAATAAAAACTGTAATGGATTCTGTTTTATACTTATCTTAATGATCTATTGCTAATCTGTGTGACCGTGATGTTGGTAGTAAAGTTGGCTCTTGCTCTTCAGTGCCAACTTTGCTTCCATTTTGTCTGGCAGTACACATCCACTCCCCAATCAGATGATGTAGTGTTGTCAGTGGAACAGCTGGCTGGACGTCCTGGTTCAGGCTGACTTTCAAACCAAGAGACATGACTAAACAGATTTGGGCCAGATGGTGTTTTTATCTCTAATATGTGCACAGCTGTCTGGATGGCATAAAACAGTATTTTTTATCTATAACATAACAGCATATCATAATTGATTATAACTTTCAATACACAAGCACAGGAAGCCTAAATTTTTTTGTTGCATCCGTTTCACTTGCTGATATTAAAGCACATAATTACAAAATCCTTTTTGGGCTTCTGACAACCTTAACATTGCAAAAATATTTGTGTGTTTGATTTAGTAATTAAACACAAGAATATTTTGGTATTTGGAATCTCGTAAGGTCTGCCTTGATCACAGTCTTTATCACGATCATTGTATACATTCATGGACAGCAAGTAATCATACGAGGATTTTAATCACTTTGTACATGAAGCTCCATTCAGAGTTTGATGCTACATTTGAATAAACTAGATTGCTTTAGTTAACTGTGCCAAAATAAATGACACACTGCTGGATTTTTTTTATCAGCTTAGATTGTTTACATTTTTCATAGTCTGTTCCTAATAGAAACATTACATCTGCACTATGTCTATATAAATCTTCTATACAAAATGTAAAACATTTTTCTCCTGCCAAGACAAGAATAGAAGTGAATATATGTGATCACTCTTGTTTGCCTGCCTTGTATGATATTTTCCCACTTCATAAGATATTGAGGAAACTACCTAGATCAATGTTATAAAAATTTCATTAAGAGATTAAGAATGGGCATTGAAATAACTTCTTAAATGTTTCTGATGATTATTTTTGATCTCGGTTGACGTTGCTCTCTTGAAGCACACTTTTATGCTAATACCAGCACAATATCATCATCAAACAACAATGTCAGGAAAATCTTTAAAACCCTGCAGTGCTTTTGACTGTCCATGATTGCTGTAATAAGAATTATGTGGCACAACTCTTAAAATACAGGGTATTTGCATGTTTGCATAGTAATGTTTGTCTTATAATGATCATTATAAGACATAGGCTACAGTAGGATTTTGTGTCATTTGGAGAGACATTATGTGTCACAAAAGTCAACGCCTCCTAAAAAGATCCAGGCTCTCCATATATGGTCCATTACAACAATTGCACTCTATTTCAGGCTGGTGTGTAAATACGAACTTTAATTCTCTTTAGAAGGAATGATAAAGTCAGCATGCTTAAACAAGTGACAGAAATTGTATAAGAAAAGAGCAGAGCTATGATATATTACATTAACCCATTCAGACCTCTAAGCAACAGAAATGTCATACTTTTCTAGTGCCAGGTCTGAATAGATTAGCCAGAAGAGCAGATTTTATTTTTCAAGGGAGAAATGACAGGGGTCTAGAGTTTAGTCAATATTGGAAGTTATGAGCTTTAGCACACCATGCGTTTTCATGACTAGAAGTCCTCCTACTTAATAACAATAAGATTTATTCACAGCTCTCTTTCTTTCATTCCATCACAACCCAATCTACCTCTCACTCCTGTGCCTCAGGAGCGATATGAGCACATTCTAGGTGTTGACAGTAGCATTCCCAGTGATCGTGAGTGGAGGAGGAGTGGCACAAGAAGAATAATGAGGCCAAATGGCCAGTTATGTCTTGAGGATGGATAAACTAAGATTGATTATGACACTCATCGGTTGATTAGAGAGAAGAGTTGAGATGGATTTTGATGTGAAAATGAATGCTTGAATGTGCATGTTGGAGAATGACACAAGAATTGTTTGACAGCTTTAATTAAACTCAGCTGAGTCAGCTTCAGAGCTGCAGCTTCAATCACTTTTTAATGAGCCACACACCCGGCAGCCCACATGGGGTAAGGCCTGTTTCTTTAAGCCCCTCTTCTCTCTGTCTTCCTTTTGTGTAGTGTGTGTGTGTATGCGTGTGTGTGCACTCCTAACCTTGAAGAGCACAAGCCTTTGACACACTTCCATTGACTTTCTTGTGGATTCTGGATAATAAGGTGTGCTGGGATGTTGCTCATCAACACCGGGAGTTTCTTTTATCTGGAACTGACAGATAAAACTGGTCCATTCCTGCCAATACTGGCAGACATAGCCTCACTGTGGATAATGCCTTTTTAACTGCTGCAATTACGGGATTTATTTAGTCAGAGTGTTTCATTTGAGTCTGATTGATACATTGCTGGGCCAATATCACCAGCTCAACTAGACTTAACACTAATAAATTGCAATAAGCACATACTGTGAGTTGGAAGATATGGTAGATGAAATTTACTAGTTCAAGTGCATCATTAAATGCTGCAATATATGCCAATTCTCCTTCCATGTTAGGGACTGCCTTCAACAAATCATGCAGCACTACCTGTCTAATGTAGTTTTCTGGGAGTTTAAGTACACCTTGTTCTTTTTACCAGAGCTTAGACATATGCGCCGTTTCTTCCTCATTAATACTGATGTAAACATTGTAGCTGTCTGTGATAACAATAGCTGTAACTGGTGCTTTTGTTATAATAAGTGGGGCTAATGTTGGTGTCAGTCAGCATCAAATACTAGTTTAATCAAAAAGTCAGTGTACCCCTTTGTGCTGTGCTTATGTTGCTCTTAGACTCAGGACAACATTAGTGAAAGCTTATTGACATTGTCGCTGTCAGTAGAGAAAGGGAAACTGCCAGGAACAGATGAGGCCATTTGCATCACTAGGTGCACAGTAGGTAATGACCTAAACTCAGAGTGTAACTGGCAAAGGGCTGGAAAGGCACCTGTGGGAAGTGGTAACAAGAAAAAGCATGTCTTCAGCAGGAATATGAATAATAACTGTTTTTCAAAGATCACAGGAATATAGTAATTTAAGGGATAGTACGTATAGATTGAGCTTTAATGTTGGTGTTTAAAGACACAAATGGACGTCAATTTTCAAACCAAATACAGTGTTCCAGACTGACTTTTCATATAGTCAAGGTGGTGTGTGCTCTGCAACCTTAAGTCACATTTCAAGCATTCAACAACACTTTAAACTACTTGGATTTCCTCCACCCTGGTGCAATGATCCACTCAGATGCACATTCGTGAACGCACATAAAATTGAGAAGGTTTATGACCCCTTCCGTGTATGTGTTATTACTTTTAATACTGCAGCTTGTCATAGAGAGGGCTTTGACATTTACATCAAAACAGCCATCCACCAACAGACTTTCTCTGGCTGGCTTTTCAGAAGGAGAGAGTGGGTGAGCGCTTTGTCTGACTCACTTCCTCTGAAAGTACTTTTTGCCATTGTGTGCAGCTCTATTGTCTTCTATTTGTGTGTTAGGACAAATTGCATTCAGAGTTAGGCTTTTCTTAGTAAATTACTTTTGTTATTTTTCACTTCTTGGGATTGAGGGGGAACTGTACGAGCCACTCATGACACTGTAACGAGAAGAGACCACCGTAGCGCTGACACGAGCTGCTTCAGTCTAGCAGAATTAGTAATGACTGATTGATTTGCTGAGAGTAGTAGGAGGTTAATGCCCTGTTTTCATGTCGTTAACGCTGTTAGAATTTGTCGGCCTGGTGTTTACAGTGGCAGTGGCGAGAGCCGGAGTCACAGTCGACTGTACGAGTTAATGAAAGGTTAGGAAATAACGTATATAGTCTATATAAAAAGAACTGTTATTGACTCTAACTTAATCAATATGTTTTTTCCCACTCTTAATAACAATTCTGCTTGTCATAATTGAAATGCTATGAATCCTCTTCAGAGAGCCGCCTAGTTTATATATATATATATATATATATATATATATATATATATATATGTGTGTGTGTGTGTGTGTGTGTGTGTGTGTGT
>JAOWBL010069775.1:0-19023 GCA_028564865.1 Zenarchopterus dispar
TACATACATACATACATACATACATACATACATACATACATACATACATACATACATACATACATACATACATACTTAAATATTAGTCCCAAACTTTGATAAATTTTAAAGTTGATGTTAATGAATTATAAGATCTAGACTTACACATACACTCAGTTCTATAGTATGTGATATTAAACATATAAGCCACATAAAATAAGGCTTTCCTGGGGGAAGAAAAATAGATATAAAGAAAATGAAGGAAAGTATGCACATGCAGTTATCTTTAGCCTATTTAGAAATTGTCTGATTAGTCGGCTCTAAAGTTAACCTGATATTACTTGAACACTTTTTGCCACATTTAATCAGTCAAAGCTTGGGTTTTAATCCCACCTTTTTCTTTATGAGGCTTCTGGAACAGAGCCCTCGGCCCTACTGTAGGTTTGAGCTTAACCTTGTATTTTACAGAGATATATTCACACTCTCTCTTTATGGTACATGTTTTAATCACAACTTTATTCATAAAGTTCATCTGCACAGAGCACAAGCCACTCAAAGCCTCTATAACAGGACAGAGCAAGGAGAAAGGCTGCCCTCTGCAGCTGCATGCTGTGCATCTCCTCTGTTCTCTCCACTCTCTTCCTTTCCTTCCTGCTGCAACCTCACTGTCTCCTTTGCCAAGTAAGCCAGTCACAGATTAAGGTCATGAGAACAGGAATGATAGTAGGCTATCTGAATGAAACAGTCTTATACATGCTACACACTAGTAATGTTGAACTATTAGCATGCACATCTGAAGGCAGCCTACACAAACAGATCCACATGCAGAAGTGCAGGACAGATATTTGGATATCTGTCCTTATTGTTGAGGTCTTATCTCCATCCGCTTGCATTCCTGTGTTGTGAGAATGACATAAAAGTTGTCAGAGGGTCAGAAATGAAAAAATTATGATGTGAAACTTGTCAGAGAGGGGAGGCAGAACACAGACAAAAAGGGTGAAAGCTAAATTCAAAGAAAAGGGAAAGGCAGGTTGGATTATGGAACGAGTGTTAATTGGATGATGCTCACCACTAATTCTTACCTAGGAAAGTTCCAGGTGGCAGGGATTACCCGATATTCATCAAGCCCTCTACCACACGCACACCTACATACCTGTTTTATTTTACATACTTTTACTACATACTGCATCTATGCCATAGATATTTTCATGCACATGTGCAATGGATAGAAGACACCCTTAAGTAACATTGCTTAACTCAGTTTTAAATCTTACATCACAGTTGCTGCCCCTCTAGTGGGAAAATCTTTTTTTTTTTTAGAGAATATGAGCATGTGGAAATATTCCACTGCTGCTTCTTCACCTCACCTGGTACTTTTTCTCCCAGAGGTAGTCCAGAGTTACGCTCTCCACTGCACAGTTATTGCACAGTTTAGTGCCAAAAACTTCCTGGAGCATGTTGATGAGGTACACATGGTGCCCATCCTCCATTGCATAATAGTGATTGAAGTCCAAAAATACAACCTAATACATGAATAAAATCACTCTCCAATCAAACTATATATGTTTGTTTTAAATCTTGCTTTAATGAAAATTTAAATGGACCCCTCACCTCTTTTTTGTGTCTACTAAGGAAGGAATTGATCTCTAGCAGCCCATCCCTCACCTTAGGGGAAAAGCAAATATCGGGTTAGAGGTCAATGGTACATCTGGAATGCAAATACATCCACATCGCTTCACATAAAGAACTGTTAATAGAGACAGATTTCAGTTACAGAGACTCTTAATGACGTCAGTGTCACTGATACCAGGCAAGTCTGTACATTTTCTTCAATTAAACTTTTCCTTTGCAATGTGTGGGTTTTGTGCAAATCTAGAGGTAATGGAAACGCGACTACAGTCACAAACCTTTCTTTTGAGGCAGTCCTTGAAACGAGAGTCACATTGGGAGTAGGCATGGTAGAATGACCCATTTCATAGCAGATGGATGTTTACAACTAAGGGCACATCTTTTGATCCCTGCTCTGCTTTATCTCTCTGCCGCTTTTCTTACCGACATGAAAAAACACACTGTTCTTGAACAGATTTTACAGTTCACTCCAGGATAAAGTGGAGTGTAAACATCAACTCTAGCTACATTATTACATGTAATTTTGATTTTCTAGGACTGCTGTCCTATCGTGTATGACTCAAAAACAAACATCATTGAAGGACAGTACACTGTGTTCAAAAAAGAATTTTAAACAGTAAGAAAAGATGACTAGATGTCAGTTACTGATTATGTCTCCACAAAACTACTAACCTTGTGTCCAAAGAGCCCATGGATGAAGTAGATCTCATGTCCAGTTTCACCAGGTTTAGAGGACACCCTGAGATCAAAGTAACGGATCCCTGCATCTAGTTGCTCTCTAAATGTCAGGTTCTAGAATTACAGATCATAATATGTCAGGACTGGCTGCAGAACCACAGACACACAGCTGTTTAGGATGGGTTTTGATGATTGAGAGCAGTACCTGTGTCATGGACCACTTCACCATGACCTTTTTGGCCAAGACGCTGAACATGGTGGCCAGGTACTTTACGTATGCCTTCTGATCGGGGCCCACAGGTGCATGCACATCCACCCAGAAAGTGAAAGAATCGTGAGAACCTGAAAGAAAGCGAAAACTTCTGATGCTGACTGATAATCTAAATTGAGTAGAATGTTATGATAACGAGACACTTTTAAGTTCTCTGCTTGTACCTTGAAAGCGTTAACAGCTTCAATTTCAGTTATAGTACATTTTTATAACATACCCCACTATTTAGCAATGCCAGGGCTTCCTTCACTTATAAACAGTTTACTACGTTTATCTCTGCAAAGTTCACTGGGACAAGCAGGCACCTTTTATGCGACTGACTCACCTGGCACGGCGAGGTGTTTGAGGGGCATGGCACTGAGCTTGGAAGGGAGGGAGCCCATCCAGTCGGCATTGACATTGCCGATGCCCGCAGGTCTCGTCTTCATGTCAAGAAGTAACAGCCAACAACCCCGTCAGGACACCGCTCTCTGGGAAGGACGCACGCCCGGTGGCGGATTCCCATGCGCTCCCAGCAGGCAATAACCAGCACAAGTCATCCTGGAAGTTGACAGTTAATTTGAATACGTTTTCAGCATCTACAAAGCGCACTGATAATGGTGTCCGATATCCGCCTGGCTACTGCACAGGAGCGCGGCAAAACCGGACATTCTTGACGAGGCCGACGGGGAGATAACGAGTTTAGTAATCCTCTTATAAGATACTGAATTTCCACTTGTTAGACCAGCCTCCCCGCCCATTCTGCCACTTCTTGGCTTATCCTGTTCCGAGTGTGTGCTTGTACCATCCTCAGGACGCACGAACAAACTCAAAAGCGCAGAAAAGTGACAGTTTAGAACATTTTCTTAGATTAAACTTTTGTCCAAAGTCAGCAAATCCTAACGTGCAGATTGGCAGGATGACTGTGCGTAAAGCACTAATCAGCTCATATGGATCAACTCATCTGTTGCCATAGAGATGATGTAGGATGACACAACTAATTTTGTCACCGAAATTCGGGCTTAGATGATTCCGATTAGTCTGCTGTTTTAAATTGTAAAAAGACACTTTGGTTAAGAAAGGCATTTTTAAAAGTAATCCCGTAATCCAATGGTAACAGTGAAAGTGAGCACATTTGGAGGTTTGTCTTTTCATGCCAGCTGTATTCTGAGCTAAATGTAGTCTTAAAAGGTTCGACTGTGTTAGTCTCATTGGCAGTAGCAGATGTCCAACTGGCAGATAATGATCATCGTAGGTAACTGTTTCCAGAGTGACTGCTGTGAAATAGTCTTGTAAGTTCAAAAACCCCTTTGAACTTACAAATCTATTTTACTGCAATCACAGAAATATTAGGATAGATACAATCTTCAGATCAATATTAAAAATATATATAAGTGCATATTTTTTTAAAAAACCATGAAAGCCTGAAGCAAGCCTAAATTGGTAGATAGAAGTATTGGCTCTGTAGTTGTAACCCTCTCTGTAATCCAGTTTGTTAAACCTTGTAGCAAACTGCTGTCAAAATCTGTGATCTGTGTCATAAAAGGATACTAATAATCCATCAAATGTGAGTCAAGGTAGCCGATGATAAAACAGTCTAAAAATACCAATATGTTAAGTTCTTGCAGTGTACAAGTTGCGAGCTACAACAGACTGTAAAAACAAGGTCATAACCGAGTTGACTCGCGTTATTAAAACACAAACACAGTGTTTTAGCGCCATCTATTGGTGGCCATCAAGAACTGCCACTGAAATTCTTTCATTTTCCCAGAAATAATCACTTTCTAAATTCTTCTAAATTAGCAAAACGTATGTTATACCCATCTGAGCTGCCACCTCTCAGTTTAGCCAGCTCTGTTGGTCCTGAATTTATCAGAAAATGGTAAATAAATAGATAAATACCGCACCTGACTTCTTTTTCCTTAATTTTGTATATTGTTCTGGACTTTAAAAACCGTCGTTGTCTATGCTGAATGAATTATATTTTAAAAAGTAAAATTAATAGGAATATACATTTTAATTTTAACCGCAACGTACTTAATGAAACCCTCTCAGTGACATCAATTGTCAACTGGACTACTAGCCCCGTGATGCATTGCGGCAGCATGTTTCTGTCACGTGACCATCAAAACGGGCGTCGCGTTTGTGTGTACGTTTCCATGGGGAGAGGTCACGCACCCAGAGACGCATCCTATCTTAAGGAGGTGGAGTGAGACAATACGTGGGTATTATCTGTTGCTATCAGCCGGGCCAGACAACGACCGACAACAGGAAAAGCGCTCTAAACTGGTAAGATTACAATTGAGAGAGAAAAGTCGAGACAGATGGAGAGCCCGTAGAAAATGGCTGACAAACTCAACTGTCAAAACTGACAGTAAAACAACCAACTTAAACTAGTTTTGTTAGACAGACAACAGATCAATCCAGCAATATTTTATGGATAGACTTTGCCCAGTTTGTTTATTAAACCCACAGGTTGCTGGAGTTGAACTTATTGCAACTGAATATATTTTTAAAAAGCGAAATAATATTATTTAATCAAAACATACTTAGAAGCTATAATTTCATATAATTTACTGCGTTTCTATCCTCCAGTAGGTCGCGTCAGCGTGCATTTTCAATATATCTGACCTTGATTAGCTTCCTAATGTCATGTGGCCTTGGTACATCTTAATCCCCTTTAAATCCCTCCACAGAAGGGCATTTAGCTTCTGTTTGTCTATTGTCTAAGACTCGAATATTAAACTGATGTTTGATTAGAGGAAGCATGTTTTTTTTCCCCTATTGAGTAAAAAGGGATGACAGTTATCAGAACATTTACATATTGTTAATTTCATCTATATTCACTCATGAAATGATTTCCAAGAGTCAAAGACCATTTAAAAAACATGCTTTTTTCATTAAGGGGTTCTTAACAACACTTAATTTTCTTTTAAAATGCATACAGTTTGATTTCAGATGCTTACTTTTATTTATGTTATTATTTACAGTATAATATTTTTTAAGCACGTGCAGATATCAATTCTATTTCCAACTAATATGTATCCGATTTTAACTTTTTTTTCTTTCAAATCCAAGAAATGCCATATTTTCCATGACACATCTATCATTATTATGGGTTAGCCATAAGTATTCATCCACATATGTCTTAGATTCTTTCCTTTATTTACAACTTCCAATTTAAAAAAGCATATAATGATCACAGAGTCCTTGAGAAGGGGTCAGTAGGCAAATATCATTTCATCCCAAAGAACTGCATATATATGTCACTTTTCTGGTCTTATTTGCATCTTAAATCACTTTCTTAATGCTTGTATTCAGTGGACATTGTACCACATCAAGAGTATCTTGGCCAAGGACCCTTGTACATGTGAAGTAGGGGTGATGGGAATCAAAGGACAGATTTCCAGAATAGCGTACCTCACATCCACAGTTTCTCTTGTTGCAAATGTGTGTCGAAAATGTGTGTCAACCCACAGTATTAGTTCCATTTATCTGATATACATTTTTATCTATTTTAGACTAATTCTTAGATATTCCATTTGATGTCAGTTAATTGTGAATCATGCAAAAATAATGAATTTAGCTTAAAAGGTTTTAGGGAAGCTCAGTTTACTAAATTTTGCAATTTTAGCAATTAGTCATGTGTTTTTATACATGTGCAGACATTCAGCTGCAAAGGAATACATTTACAGCAGATGTAAGCTAAAACAGAGCAGTAGGTACACAGTTATAAGGGTATACAATATAGCATTTTGCATTAATACTCATTGTACAAAGCAACTTACTTGGTTGAACATAAAACACAACAGTTTGGTGACTGTGGCCTATGGCGTCACTTAAATCCTCTTGCCCGGCAGGGTGCTTGGGGAATGCTGTCAATGCCAGTAAGCATGTTGGTGATGTAACATCCTATTTACATCTTTGTTCGGCTAATCTGCCTTGAGCCTGCAATGTCATCTCCCTTGGGTGTTCATGTTGGAGGCTCCTGCAGCACTTGTGTGGCACGCACATAATCCTCCTCACCAAGGGAACAGCAGAAATTGTCCTAGCATCAGCTTATGCCCAGTTCTCCTAAAATATGAGCTTCTGTCTTTGTAAATAATACTTATATGCCCATTGCATTTGATTTTGTTTTCTTTTCTTTTTGTTGTCTCTTGACTGTTTGCTTATCTAGATCATCAATGGATCAGTTACTGGAAGATGTGTTTTAAACTCTTGGCTCAGTGGATTGTCACATGACATACTTGCCAACAGAAGATTCCTCGACTTCTGGAGACCATGCTGGAGAAGCAGGACTGAACATTTTATTGTCTGAGGAGAACAGGATATACATCTGTTGATGAATCCACACTGCTCGCTTATCAATATCATTAAGAAGCCAATGAAACCATTTTGAGAAATGATGAATCGCTACACCACCCTGAAGCAGCTGGGTGATGGCACCTATGGCAGTGTACTGATGGGGAGAAGCAATGAGTCTGGCGAACTTGTAGCTATCAAAAGGTGAGAATGTTAACTTTTTTTTTTTTTAAGCTAAAGATTTTAGATGTTCTCTGTTACACCTGTGCAGTTTATTTCCATTATGCTAACGCTGTGATGTTAAAATTGCTGCAATCAACTTAATAATGTGAAGAGTTTATTGTGGGGTTGTAAAGTAATCATATTTAACACTGAATGCTGATAAGCAGTACCAAGCAGTAATAATCCACAAAAAAAGAGTCACATTATTTAGAATAATACATAAAATTATGTAGAAAGAAATTGGTACTAATGATTCACTTTGATGTTAACTTCTAAATCCATTATTGTGTTCGTTTATACACTTTAAACATGCTGTGAAATCTAATGTTAAGTATTTGTGCATCTGAATTTACAGATTTTGTTAAAATGTGTTAAAATTAATATAAAAAAATCATTAAATGAACATTTGCTGAATTTTACGTAACTTAATCTATGTTCAGTATTTTCTATCACAGTTCTAATGTAGATTTTTTTATTTTTTATTTTTTTTTTTAATTTGATTTCTCGCTCATGTTTTCTCCAAGCCTGACTAGTTCTAATAATAGAAGCTTCCCCCCTGCAGGATTTGTCTGATTCAAGTTTCCTCCCATCAGTAGGATAAACAAACCAGCTTGTGTTGCTTTGTTTCTGCAACACGGCCACATATTCAATAATAGATGAGAAAACCGGGGCGATGGGTCCACTTGTTGATCATTTGGTTACCATGCAAGAAAATACATGGCGTGACGGTGAAAGGCAGTGAAAGTAGAAGGGGGGCGTGTCGGGTTGCTGACATTGTGGAGGAGACGAGAAGAAAATGATATCTGCTTCGTCTGTAACTCTTACGTAATTCCAGAGGGCGGGAGAGGTAGTCTTGATTAGAGAGGATAAGCAAATGCCAGCAGGTGTGTTGTTTTCATGTGCATGGCAACACATGCTGTGATAAAGGCAACAAATTAAGATGCTTTAGATGTAATCCGAACTGGAACAAAGAAAGTGGTTAAAAGCTACACACTTTATGAGAACGGCTGGTAGGCCTTTGTAGCTTTACCTCACATGATAATATACGTTGAAATATGAAGCACCTGAAAAGGGTTTAATTATTGATGGAGTCACACAAAGGAATTTTGTGAAGACATTGGTGGTATTTTTCTGTTGTTTGCATGTAATTTACAGTATGTGGCCTGCAATTATGACATCTCTTTCTGTTGTGTATAATCTGATGCATGCCACTAATTTACCCCAACATCTGCCCTTGAATGTCTTTCCCAGGATGAAGAGGAAGTTCTATTCATGGGAAGAATGTATGAACCTTAGAGAAGTGAAGGTGGGTGTGGTGAGATTTACTGGCTGCAGCATGTGGGAGCGGTTCTGTCAGTAACCAGTATTTATCAAAGCCATTAGATGAAATAATGGTGCTTTGTGATTTAGGCTGAAATACTTATCCATGGTTGTCCAGAAAGGGTTATCAGAAGTGTACTGAAATCTGTATTTCAGTACTTTATAAATGAACACCACTACTATCTTGATAAATCCCTTTGGAAACATGGTATTAAATGCACATAAGCATGTTTTTACAGGCAACATGATGACATTGTTGTCATGCCCCACATCATTTGTCTCTACAGTCACTAAAGAAGCTGAACCATGCAAACGTGGTGAAACTAAAAGAAGTAATCAGAGAGAATGATCACCTCTACTTTGTCTTTGAGTACATGAAGGAGAACCTGTACCAGCTTATGAAGGACAGGTGAGAGGAAGAACAGAAATGGTTAATATTATGATATAATGTAGCATTCTATGGTACAATCAACTGTATGATAAACCTGTTGCAGTTAAATGTTTACGTATTAATGCTTTTTAGAAGTTTTTTTGCATTTTAAATGATTTCCAGTTGAATATTAAATATTTGTTTTGTCACATCATAGACATTAAGGTTCCCACTTCCCATAATCCTCCTTTCATGGCACCATCTCTGGTGGAGGGCTTGATGTTTTCGCTATATTGGAAGCCTCCGATGTGTATATTTGCAAAGTGCACATGGGTTTCAGTATCAACCCCCCCACCCCCCCAAAAAAGCAGACAAAAGAAGGAAACACCTAGTGTTTTACAGCCAGTCAAATTATGGATTACGCATTAATTCACAAAAATACTGCTTTTATTAGTTTGCTGATGAAAATTATATGGATTTTATGTTTACAGAAAAAAATTGTTTCCTGAATCAGTGATAAGAAACATAAGCTTTCAGATATTGCAAGGCTTGTCATTTATTCATAAACATGGTAGGTGTTCTGTGTTTCCTTCACTTTTCTAAGCGTGTGAGAGGGGTTTCATTCTGCAAGATTCACTGAATAGTTATAACATGAAAGTAACGCAGTAATTTAAGATTGAAAACTATTCTATAAACCCATATAACGTTACACAATTCAATCAAAGATCAGAATTGCTAAACTGCTGTGGAAATAAATTCTTGTAGTATGTGAACCCTCCATAAATGCCTTGCTGTAAACACTTCTAACTCTCTGGTCTGCATTATTTCTGTGTTATAGATGGATGTGTGGGTGCCTAGATATATTGGACACCAACAGGGGACAGTCTTATCACAGAAGGACTCAAAGCATCTGATTAGATTTGTTTTAATCAGGAATGATTACATCCATGTTTGATTAAAAAGTATCATAAAAGATAAAAAAAAACCTTTCAATACAAATGTGTGCGGGTGGAAATGCAGACACACGTCCTCAGTACTGTATGTGCCTTGGGTCCACACATCCAGTATTCTCTTCTTCCTAATAATTCTCTTTAATTTCTCTTATCCTTCTTTCCTTTTTTGCCTCTTTTGTGTGCTGTTAGAGAGAATAAGATGTTCTCAGAGAATGAAATTAGGAACATCATGTTTCAAGTGCTATCTGGGTTGGCTTTTGTACATAAGCATGGTAAGAAGCCTTTGTCTTTGTTTTCGCTTTTTCAAAAAGTAGCATAACTTTTGCTTCTTAGTTTTTTTAAAGTTATTTTATGTAAAAAAAAAAAGAGAGAGTGAGAGAGAGAGAGAAAAGCTTGTCATAGTAACCCGTGGGTGGTAGTGTATTGCAGTTATGCTGGTATTGTTCTGCATAGCCACTAGGTATGCTCATGTGTTTTCTCCAATATATTCTATAGAGAACGGGCCCAAAATATATTTGTTCTTAACATCTAACACTGTGTCCCTTTGGGCTATGTTTGATTAACCAAGAGACACACACTTTTGTTTTACTTAAAAGAGCAAGTTTTTTTTGTTGTTTTTTTTTTGTATGACGCAAGCTTTTGAACTCATGTTTCGCTCAGGGATCCATAGTTTGGATTATGAGATTAATTTAATTGCTTTTTTAGCATAACACTTTTATTTATGTATTTGTTTGTTTGTGCGTATGTGTGTGTATTTAAACATGGATTATCAATTTCTTTAACACATAACAAACAATGTAATACTAATTTTAACTACAGATTTCACTGCCAAGTGCAATTTGAAGTTAAAAAACAGTCCATCAAAGGGGTTGATAAAACTTTGACGTAATCATTTGTCTAGGTTTCTTCCATCGTGACATGAAGCCAGAGAATCTGTTGTGTATGGGTCCAGAACTGGTCAAAATAGCAGATTTTGGACTGGCCAGAGAGATCCGCTCCAAACCTCCCTACACAGACTATGTATCAACTAGATGGTGAGAGAACTTTGTACTTTATCTAAGATGGAAAAGAAAGCCAATTCACAAATTATAGTGTGCTAGACCAAAACAAATGACTTTTTTAAGTTCTTCTCTCCATTGGACCATACACCCATTTTTATACATTCATACATTTTTTTCATACACCCATATATTTTTTTAAATATATTATTCTGTGTCAAGGTACCGTGCTCCTGAGGTCCTGCTCAGATCGTCAACCTACAGCTCTCCTATTGACCTGTGGGCTGTGGGCTGCATCATGGCTGAACTCTACACACTCAGACCTCTCTTCCCTGGAAACAGTGAAGTGGACGAGATCTTTAAGATCTGCCAAGTCCTGGGCACTGTAAAAAAGGTGGCGTGTTAATCATTGACCCAGTGAACATATTTAAAGAAGTGATTGAAATCATAGATTCATATATGTCATCATTTGATCCCTCCACAATTAGATGGACTGGCCTGAGGGCTACCAGCTGGCATCAGCCATGAACTTTCGCTTCCCTCAGTGTGTCCCGACCCACCTGAAGACACTTATCCCAAATGCCAGCAATGAGGCAATTGCACTGATGAGGGACCTGCTGCAGTGGGACCCTAAAAAACGACCCACTGCTGTACAGGTAATAATGAAGTTGGGTTAGGATTGAGAACTTTTATTTTTAACTTCTGTTCAATTATGTTGTATTTACTGAGAATGACAGGTAGATGTGTTATATATTAACAAGACTGCATGTGAAGCTTAATTCTGTAAGTACACAGATTTTATTTAATATGAGCAACACTAAGAGTTATTTGGCTCTTTTTCAACTTTTTGCAGCCTCATAAGACTTTTTTGGACATGCATTTAGTTTCAAACCAAAAAGCTGTAGCTGTCTTCAGAGGATAAATTGATGTAGCAGATTATCTATATAATCAATACGGAGATGGCATTAGCATTCTGATCCCTATAATTTTAAGTACCGTTCATCCATGAGTCATTCTGTCTGCAACTGCAGGATATTTTGCTGTTGTAGTTTTTGCTTCAGGCTTTCAAATAACCTGTTTTGCTCTAGTGATGACAGTAATTTTATCCCATTATTAAAAACTCCTATTCAGATTCAGACAAGAAAAAACAATATTTGAGAATGATCTCAGCACAGCTTCTTTGCCATTCTCTTATGTTCTGAGTTTTCTGCGTAGATGTATTTAGTGATAAATTTATTTAAATTGTTCCAACAGATTTGAACAAGTCACATTGCAAAATGATCTGATATATGCTGTTTTTATGCAGAGATTGCATAGAATTACTTAATAATGTTGTAAATCATCATCCTATTTATATAAAATAAAGCTTTATTGAGCTAAAATAAATACTTAAAAGCTTCAGAATAACATCAGTTTATACTAATTTCTCTCCCTGGCTAGGCCCTGCGTTATCCTTACTTCCATGTTGGCCAGGTTTTGGGCCCTCGCCCTCAGAGCCAGGAGGTCAAGAAGGTCCATAACAGGCCATTGGTTCAGAAACAGATCTCTGAATCAAAGCCAGATTGTCTTCACTCTTCCTCTGAATCCAAAGCTTCCGCAACCTCTTCTAGAGGCCATCAGCAGCATCAGCCTCTTCAGCAGATCCCCCTGCCACAGGTTGACAGTAAACCAGGAAACCTCAACCACACAGTGAGTGGTTTTGGGAAACCTGAGGCCACACTGATAGTTTTTTTTTTGTTCTAAGCAGTTGTAGAACATTGACTGTTGCAGAGAACTGAGTTATGAATATAGTTTTGTCAGTTCAGACATGATTTGTTGTCTTGCGCAGAACGCGGCAGTATCAGGCAGTGAGAACAGTGTTGGGGGCACGCCGATGGGGGGGATGAAGAGTGGGCGCCGTCGCTGGGGACAGGCAGTTGCCAAGACCTCAGATAGCTGGGAGGATTCAGACCAATCAGAAACTGCAGCCTCCAGCTCCAAGAAACCCAGCCTGGGGAATGCGGATGAGAGGAGCTCCAAAGAGCACTGCCCTCAGTAAGTGTGGTGGTGTCTTTACAACAGTAGCAAATAAAAGCAGTGAGCCATTGTGTGTTTACACACAACATTTTTGATTGAAAAAGTTGCTTGTAAAGAGTTAATGTGATTCTTTAAGTGTCTGGATTCTGTTATCAGGCCCAAGGAGCAGAAACCTCTATATTCCTTCAGCACGGTTACCAAACTACCTAACAATGTCAAAGTTGGCCAAATGGAGTCCAATGTTCCAGGATCTGCAGCACGACAGCACTATCTCAGCCAGTCACGCTACTTGCCAGGTAAATCTCATAGACTGTCATCTTTTACCTATTGTGTTGTATCACGCTCACATTGCCAAAAAAAATGCATTTAAAAGCTTTTTGGTTTGATGATACTGCTGATACTTGAAATTGCTAAATAAAAACTGATTTTAATATTTAGTAGCTCACATAGCTCACATGCCCTCACATAGTATTTCTTGTTTTAAGGCTTGATTGGTAAGAATCAAACTTCCTCTGGAGATAAAGAGTTAAGTGGTCTGACACTGCGGGACCTGTGGGAGAACTCCTCAAACACTGTAAATAAACCACTAGGTCCTGTTGGAAGAGGATTATCTGTCACCAGAGCCAATGCAGGTAATGACTGCTGATGTGTACTACAGAAGTGCTACACATGGTGACAAATTTGTTGGTATCCTTGCATTAAAGAAAGGACAAAAAACAAAATACAATGAAATACAATGGTCACTGGGACAATGTGAAACTGACCAAAGTTATATCTAATAATTTACTGAAAATTAACTACTGAAAATCAGATATTGCTTTTTAATTGTAGTTGAACAAATCATTGAAAAAAAATTATATTGCTGACCGGGGCAAATTAGTTGGTACTTTTTAAAGTAATGGGAAAAAATGTAACCATGGTGATGTGTTGAACTAAAGTCCATCCTGTAATTAGCACAAGTCTTGCCCTCAGTCAATCTGACAACTTAAAGAGTGAAAAGACTCTTTTCCTCTTGAATCTGCGCAGGTTATAATGAAATTTCATCGCTATCAAGATGTTCAGGAGCCAGATGTGCTGCTGAGTGTCAGAAAGCTCGGTCTCACTTGCAGCTCATAGGTCCTCTAACAGGATAATGACCCAGGACACACAACTAAAAACATCCAAGAATGACGAAGAACAAAACTATTCTGAATTGTCCTTGTGTGAGTCCTGATCTAAATCCTACTGAACATCTGTGGAAAGAGCTGAAACATGTTGTCTGGAGAAGAAACTCTAAATCTAAAAACACCTGGAGCTAAGGAGTAATGGACCAAAATACCTGTCTACAGGTGCAGAAGTCTCATTTAGAGGTACAAAAATCACTTGCTGTTAGTGACTGCCTAACAAAGCTGAGTTTAACTTTTTTGACAATTTCTCCAGGCCAGTTTTATTTTATTTTTTTTTAAGATTCTGTTGAAACAATTCAAAAGCAATGTCCTTTTTTCATTTGTCATTTTTTTGAGTAAATTATTATCTATTACTTTTGTCAGTTTCATGTTATTGCAATGACCATTTGGGGTTTTGTTTGGGGTGGCACACAGAGATGCAAATTCCTGATTTCACAAACACACTGAAGAAAAGTTAGCTTGTAGATCTGATATGGAGTGTCATGGAGATCTTCAACACCATGTTATTGAGCATAGTAATGTTTCATGATGCTGTGCAGGAGCACTACACTCTTGTACCATTTTTATTTTTCTATTTAGTTGAAAAAATTAATAATCTGATGTAATAATAATGATAATAATACAGCTTGAGCCTCACAAAAATATGAAGGCTTAACTAAATTCAGTCAAAGATCATCTGTACTTGACTTGCTACATGTAGCCATGTGTGGCAAAGCTGGCGACTGCCACATGGTGTTAATACGACACTGTCCTTGTTGTAACCCGGTAACACTAAGCACCAATGATGCCATTAATGTCTCCCCATCAGTAGTTATGGATCCATGAACTAACATGTTAGAAGTGACCCCAAACGTGTGCAGTCTCAGAGATAATGATAGGTCTATAAACTCCTTGACATGTAGGAAGACTCACAACATGTGACCCCTTGTTCTCCTGTCTCTTTCCCCTTGTCTCTACCTTTCATTACGTATTCATGAGATTAAAACCGTCTGGTGAAGATCATGTGTTCCCTTAAAGGCCCTCAGCGACACCCACCTGCTTATTTGCTCCACCTTCTGGCTTTTCCTTAGCACTGTTTGCTTTTATTCTACTCAACTATCACTTACAAGAACTGATAAAACATATCTTCTCCATATTTGTTTTATTATTTGATCTTTTCATGCACTTCATTATGTTTTATTTCCTTTTTCTCTGCATGCACATCTCCTTCAATTCTTTCTGACTGTGAGATTAGAAGAAAATACCACTAAATCTGTGAATGGTACACCGGAGAAAACTGTTGTCAAAGAAAGAATACTGGAGAAAATTGACCTGTCCAAAGGTATTTCAGTACAATCACTTTACATGAGGGTTTGTTGCTTTATTGATTAAAAAAAAAGAAAACATCTTTGACTGCAATATTAGTCAGTGTCCTTCGAAATCAGTTGCACATTTTAAAGGTAAGTACAATTAATAATCAGTGCAAATGCCACTCCAAAATGATCCAGGTTTTCAAACATAGACTTTACATTTGAATGAGTTCAGCTGCTAAAAGCGCTGCAGGAGACAAAAGTGCAAATACTCACTTTTAGTTGAGAAGGAAGAGCTGCAGATGCTAAAAGTAAAGAATAACACACTACAAACACATCTTCATAAGAAACAATGAAGCTTGTAATTGCATTGATTGGCAGGTGTGACTGCTGTGGTGCAGCTTGAAAATGTGAAAGGCTGCTATTACTTTGCTTTATTCATTTCTGTAGTTTTCATGCAGATAATTGTCAGTGATGTCAAGTGGGAGAACATACATGCTTATTGTGACGCTCTGCATGAATGTGTCTGTTATCTCTCAAAGGAAACTTTATAAGCACCAAGTACAACCTCTCTGCTGGTTACATCCCATCTTTCCAGAAGAAAGAGGTGGGCTCAGTGGGACAGAGAATCCAGCTGGCCCCATTGGCTGGTCAGCAAACAAGTAAGGACTTCTTTTGACTATGCTGAGCAGGCAAAATAGTTTTATATAGTGGTAGCTAGGTACTTTTAAACATTCTGAGAGAGAAAAAAAAGACACTTCATGTTCACAAAAACTATGCTGTTCTCAATTCTTCATCCCAAATACTATGACTGTTCTCTCCTTGGATCTCAGTACTTTTTCTGCTGTTTCCATCATTTCACTTACATTTATCTCAGTTGCAATTATATTTTTCTACTTTCCTTACTCTTTCAGTCAATCTTTCTTCTTCTCCTGATAATAAAAAAGACAAGACAAAATCTGCAAAACTCAAGCCCATATCCAACTCATCACTGAGTGAAACTAGTGAAGGTATTTATCATTTTCTCACTGCTGATGGTTGATTCATTGGTTATGGCTTCTGTTTTTTTAAATCTTTTTACATACTCATTCCCCACCTTTTAGATGACTTTAAATAAAACGGTTGTGCTCTGCAGGTGCTGCCAACTAGCACAGAGAACATGACTTGGTGTGTATCTATTAACGGAAGGAGCGAAGTTAACTATTCAGCATTTTCTCCTAGATTATGAAGGCTGGAAGAGGCGGACAGACCGGGCACAAATGAAGGGGAGCAGCTACTCAGCATTAGGGAAAACCTCGGCAAATCTCCTCAGCAGGGCTCCTGCTGTGCAGCCTGTCCACGGCAGGGTGGACTGGACATCCAAGTACAGTGGAAACCGGTAATTCGGTGAAGTGGTGCAATACCTTTCTGCTTCGAGCTTTGGCTTAACATCTATGGCTAATAAATTCTGTGTAGTTCTTGTCACCTCATTCAGAAACCATACATGATTATGCAGTTTCCATTTTAATTTTAAAAAAAAATTATTTTTAAGATGATGGTTGCCAAGACTGGTACCGTCTGCAAGACGATGACGTTTTCCTAAAGGATCCAGTCTGAGTTAATTCTGCTGATAGTGCTTGGATGTCTGAGTTGCAAACTTTTTAACAACTCTGTCATATTGTTTCACTTCCCATGATAAAAATGTAAATAGACTCTTGTCAAGTGATTCTGCAATGCTACACCCCCTAAGCTTAGTCTTCATTTTATAAATGGCACTAAAAGAAATGGTGTCGCGCAAGAATGACTATTTCTCTGCATATTGTAAGACGACTCTTTGTGTTATACAATGAATCCACATTTTGTAATCATTTTATACCAATAAATATAAATAACTGTTCAATGTGTATTCCTTCAGAAATGACAAACCAGTTGTTCTTTTATAAAGAATGTGTATTTCATGATCAAATAGATCTTTTTTTAAATTAGCAAAAACAACAGTAAAATTCAGCGGCTGAGATGCCATTCCCGAAACAGAAGATGTGGATGAGTGGGAACTGAAATCCTTTCAACTTTCAACGTTTTTTGCCTCAGGAAGACTCTGCGGGTTTCTGGAGAAACGCCAAACTCAGCTTGGCCACCATCAGAAGACTAGAAACAGAGGATTATATTAGATTATTTTCCCAGATCATATGTTCAGCTTGAACACTGCTGACAGAAAAGAAGTAAAAATATGCAACTTAAAGTCATGCCAAAAAGAAAAATCATCTGAGATGAACTACAAAGGAAAAATGCCTTAACAATAATTGATTGTGTAAAAGGTTACTTATCAAAGCTGATTTATCATCTCAATCTTTAACAAATTACTGATTTATCATCTCAATCTTCAGTGCAGCTTGGTCATTTTGACTACATCAACAAAATGCATTTAGTACTTTTTTTATATGGAGGACTATAATATCCAAACCTTGCTCCAGCCATCAAACCAGCTGGCATGAACTTCCTTGATCCATAAAACCTCTTTCCCATGATGCCAGTCAGCGCTCCAGATGTAGCTGTCACACAGGTCATGGTGGTTGTTGTTAGGTAAGAATGTTACAAGAAAAATTAATTTAATCAAAATTACCATCCCTGTCAGGGATATAAAGCTTTACACTTTCTGACTTTTCTAACAATTCATACATTTTATAAATTACATTTGTTTAAAGTAAGAAATGTATGACAAAAAAAAAAAAAAAAAAATTCTGGCAGTGAACTTTCTGTAATCATTTCACCAATATCACCAACATTTTACTTATACGTTTACCAACCTAGGGACACCCAAACATTATTAGGGTCATTGGAGACCTGGTAGGCACCAAAACCTGCGAGACCCCCAAAGAGAAGACCTGCAGCCAGTGAGGGCACACTACCTGGAAGAAAACAAGCGTACAGCACTGTATTAACATGAACAGTGTATTTTGAGAGTAACTTGTCTGACTGTTGTGAAGATATTTAAATAAACACAAGCATGTCCACAAGTTAAACTCATCATTTTATTTCCTAAATATTTATGGAAGGGATACATTTATCCGTTTTCTTTATTTTTGTTTTATCATATATAAGAATCTACATGATGAAGATATGCAGAATATTCAGATCCACACCTACAATGCTGTAGAAATTTAGGGGCATAAAAGGTGGTAAGTTGAGGATTATTACGTTTGCTTACAGGAACATTATCTACATCCATCTGAAACATTCTAGTCATTTTGTCACATCTTTTTAGACTATTGTCCAACAAAAACACCAAAAAGTGAATCTCAGCTTAATACAAAAGACTCTCTTTCAATTTTAAAATTCCAGTGCTTGAAAAAATATCATACTAACATTTTGTTCTCCTACTTTGTATCAAACGGTTTTCGTTATCTGTTAAGCTTTGAGGCCAACGGTGAGTTAATGTGGCAAAAAGTGGCCTGTAAAAATGACTTCAGAATTAAAATATCCAATTTTGAATGTTCCAAAATAAATATTTTAAAAGAAATTTCCTAAAGTGTACCCCTGTCTATGGCCTGTCATGAGCTGGGATTGGCTCCAGCAGACCCCCGTGACCCCATAGATGGATTCAGCTGGTGTAGAAAATGGATGGATGGATAATAAACCTTGTGTTTTACAATATGATCACTGAAAGTAATCATTTCAAAATATGTTAGGATATTTAAGAGAAAAGCTGAGTCTATTGCATAGTTCTGTAATATAAGTTTCATTTTGGAGTATTAGGAATTTTTAATCAAGATTTTTGAATCTATAGGAAAGGAGACTTTTATATATATATATATATATATATATATATATATATATATATATATATATATATATATATATATATATATATA
>JAOWBL010069776.1:0-15775 GCA_028564865.1 Zenarchopterus dispar
TAGATTTTAAATATATATATATATATATATATATATATATATATATATATATATATATATATCTGAAGCATATGACATCAAATGTAAAACACAAGAGAGCACTGTGATTGTATGAACATATGAGGATCTCAATCATCTTCTTTTCCTCTCAGCTGCTTCCTTCAGGGGTTGCCACAGCAAGTCATCCATCTCCATTTACCTCTATCCTCTGCATCCTCTTCTCTCACACCAACCACCCTCGTGTCCTCCTTCACTATGTCCATCTATCTCTTCTTTTGTCTTCCTCTAGGTCTCCTTCCTGGTAGTTCCCACCTTAGCATCCTTTTCCCAATAAATTCATTATCCCTCCTCTGCACATGTCTAAACCGTCTCAGTCTGGCCTCTCTGATTTTATCACCAAAACATCAAACATCTGTCGTCCCTCTAATGTACTTGTTCCTGATCCTATCCATCCTTGGCACTCTCAAAGAGAACCACATTTTCATTTTTTGCTACATCTAGCTCTGCCTCCTGTCTCTTCCTCAGTGCCACTGTCTCCAACCCAAACAACATCACTGGTCTCACCACTGTCTTGTACACCTTTCCTTTCCTTCTTGCTGACACACTTTTATCACACATCACTCCTAACTATTTTCTCCACCCATTCCAACCTGCTTGTACACATTTCTTCACCTCTTTTCCAAACTCTCCTTTGCTCTGTACTGTCGACCCTAAGTACTTAAAATCCTTCACTTTCTTTATCTCCTCTCTTTCTAACCTCACTGTTCCACTTGCGTCCCTCTCATTTACACACTTGTACTCTGTCTTGTTGTAGTTAACCTTCATCCCTCTTCTTTCCAGAGCATACCTCCAGTGCTCCAGATTTTCTTTCACCTGCTCTTTGCTCTCCCTACAGGTCACAATGACATCTGCAAACATCATGGTTCGTGGAGATTCCTGTCTAACCTCATCTGTCAGCCTGTTCATCACCATAGCAAACAAGAAGGAGCTCATGGGTTATCCTTGGTGCAGTCCCACCTCCACCTTGAACTCTGTCACACCTCACTATCGTCTTACAGTTCTCATACATGCCCTGTACCACTCTAACACACTTCTCTACCACTCCAGACTTCCTCATACAGTACCACAGTTCCTCTCTCAGTACCCTGTCATAAGCTTTTTCTAGATGTACAAAGACACAATGAAGCTCCCTCTGGCTTTCTCTGTACTTCTCCATCAATATCCTCAAAGCAAACACTGCATCTGTAGTACTCATTCTTGGCATGAAGCCATACTGCTCCTCACAAATGCTCACTTCTGTCCTTAGCCTAGTTTCTATGACTCCACATAAAAAGATCTCAATAAATCTTAAATATAAGTGTTTAATGACTTCATGGATTAAACAAGATGAATTCTTTTCTATGTTGAGACATAGTATCTGATAGGATTTAGTTATGGGCATTGAACCCTAAAAAATACTAGTCAAAAAGATTTTAAAAAAAAAACCACTAGGGGTTTTGAATAAAGACAAATGAAGACAGTGCTCATTTACCAGGTTGAACAGTATTTCAGAAACTGAAGATAAAAACAGGGAAAAACACAAAGAAAAAGTGAGGACAAATGCAGTAAAAGGCCACCAAAGCATCACAAAAAAAAAAAAAAAATACTGACATATTTGTCTTCCAGACTTCACGTAGTCACTGCCAGTAAAAAGATTTTATGAAAGCTCTGAAAATCAGAACATTATATGGTTATGTTTACTGCACTAATTGTATTTTAGCTCCACCATCAGAGCTCTGTATGTGTCAAAAAGTTTGACTCAAAAACCATTCCTCTAATCTTGATGGGAATTTCCTCAGATTAAAGTAAAGAGTATGTCTTGTCAGCCCAGTTTCATTATGTAACAGGGACCTGAACAGACCTGGTTTCAAAATATATAATAACAAAAATTGAAGCTAAGAGGCATCTATGGAAAAATCATTTGGTATGTTGGACTATACCTTTGTTATATTTGTCTTTTTTGACTGTAATGTCTGGTGTGGGAGACTCTGCTCGTCGATGCCGAGGTTTTCGACCTGTACAGGAAAGTAAAAACAAAATATAAAATAAATACCAATAATAATAAATGCAGAGTTGTTTCTATAAACCATGAGATACTTAATCAAAGTTGAGTTAATTGCAGAGAAAGCTACTGACTTCTCTTTTTGGATTGCTGTGCTGCAGGCTTCTCTGTGTGCAGCGAGTGCCACTGCGGCTGGTCAAGAGCTCCGACAACCCCCTCAGCAGACACGGTTACCTGGGTAACAGGAGTGGTGATGACATCACCCAGTGATGGTAAGAAGGCCTGGGCTGCAAGGGGGACATAAACAGATTTAATGAAAGAGAGCAGCACTGTGAGCACGATATCTAAAAATAACATCTCGCAGTCAAATAACGCCTACATCAGACCGCTGGGGGTTGAGGTGAACTAGGGGATCTTTACTTGAGGATGGTGTGAGTGGTGCTAACTCTGCCGTGTACATGGGCTTACAGTAGTGCTGTTCCAGGGAGAGGGCGTCATCACAGTCCATGTTAAGAAGTGAGTCAGCAGCAACAAGTGTCTCCATGGTCTCCTCCTCTCCATTCTCACATAGATCCACTGCAGACCACAGAGGAGGGAGGAACATACAAAAACACTAAGATTAAGAATGTCGACAGTTGAGGTACACAATGTACATAGTTTGTATGTGATAGTTTTGTACTATATCCTGCTGTAAATGAGCAAATGTCCATGACAGAGAATCGGTCCAGTCCTTGTACCTCTCTTGTCCAGAGAGTACTTCAGATTTGGACATCTCTTATAACAGTCTCATAAAGAAGGACTTAATGTATGGTGCTTGACGTGTCATTTTCCATTTTCATTCACGAATCGGCAAATCCCTCTGCAAAAACAAGTCCACACATCTGATAAATCCCTTTTCTTTAGAAAGACCGGGCTTCCCCAGAACTGCTCAACACTGAATCATCACAATGGTTGCCATCAAAGACAAAGCACAGGGATTTAGACTACCCCTACGTTATTGCAATAACTGGCACAGCCACTGGAACCTCTGCAGCTGCACATTACAACTATGCACCCATGACCATCGTATTAAACAGGACTTTATTGTGTTGTTGTCAGTATTTATGAAACAGGTCTGACCAGATCTGCTAGCTAACCGCTATCTCTAATAATAACAGTTTCTGCCTGCACCTTCGCCAAACGTGCGGTTCAAATAATGATCACGAGGACAGAAACGCAGGAAGCAGGTTGCTCTCGGTCAGAAGTTTCCAGTTTAAGACAGAGTCGTATGTGTTAGGGCTGGTGCTTCTGCCAGCTGTTACCGTTAGCACACATACACACACGAGCGAGCCTCATGACCGCGAGGCTGACGCACGAGAAAACTCCGACACGGCGACGTAACTTACTTTTATTTCCCAGCACTGTTGAGGAACAAGTTATAGCATTTGTGCTGCAACCCGATTTCAACGCGTCTACATTGTAATTTGATTCATTAACCTGCTTCTCTGGAGCATGCCAGGAATGTTTTGCTTCACTTCCTGAATTTTTGGAGAGGGTGGTCCATGCGCGAGCGTGGGAACTACGCATGCGCACTAAAAGACCCACTAACAGTAATAATAATAATAATAATAATAATAATAATAATAATAATAATAACAACAACAATTATTATTATTATTATTATTATTATTTATTTTTTAAATGAACAATATTACATTTATCATTAATTTAAAAACCTCAGTGTACTTGATTCAGGTGGGAGAAAAGTACAATAAGCTAAAAGAGCTGTCTGTTATAAACTGAGGAGTTTATTGTTGTTATTATTGGCTTAATTTTTTCCATGAGTGTATCAATTTTATTACTTTAATTTTTTTATTGTCGCTCGAACAAGGGTTTTCCTACCCAGCATGCCCTGCTGCACATCAGATTGTTTGTAAATAGTTCTCCATGACCAGATGTATTGAGATGATATTCCTTACTTTGTTCTTCTCTGTGTTCCAGTTCATTCTGTGCACTAAATGTTTTACACTGTTTGGTTTATGTAAATGAGGTCACATTTGAAAACTTACAGCATTCAGTACTTAAGAAGAGATTATAACTTATACTATATTTATATTGCCTAATTCTAAAACAAATGGTTGCTACCAAATGTGAAACTTCTCCTGCTGTTTCTATTTGACTGCCAGTACCACATTATTTTAAATTAAAGTTCCATTGTTTTTTTTTTTAAAATAGAAAATGCTCTGTTTGTCCAGAAAGAATGATGTGTTTTGTGCGGAAAATGAGAATTTTTTTTTCCAAACTAACAAGATACTTTAAGGTATACATTAAGTAATGACAGCCTACAAGGGTTTACAACTAATCATAGTAATGTTATCTGTATCATAAAGCATGACAATCTGGCTATTCTAAAAGTTTTAAAAATTTAGTACTGCAGGAAAACAATGCAAGACTTTTTTTTTTAAAAGAAGTATTCACTTAATTCAGCTGGAGTTTCTTTCTGGTCTTCAATTGAATGCAATGCACTTTTGGACTGACAAAAATTAAAAGGTTACACTGCTAAACGGAGAGTTAGACAGCAGGAGAGTTGATCATGATGTGCGAATGTGGCAGGTGATGAAAGAGTGGAGCACATGCATCACATGCGTGCGTGTGCTGACCTTTAAGCAGCTGCTGGTGATCCTCCGTCTGTGTCTGTTCACTCAGGAGACCTGTATATGTCAGCAGGTGTTGATGGGGAACCTGCTCCACAATCACTGCAGGGTAATCTGGGTGACCCCCCATCTTAAGCAACACAAAATGTCATGGAATGAGACAGGAACAGGTAAAGATTTTTGTGCACAATTTGATGTTGAACCACACAGCAGATCTGTTTGAAGATCATAGCAGTGACTCACCTGTGCCGAGCTGAAACGGTCACTGGCGAAGTCAAAGATGAGCTCTGACTGCTGGAGCATAGCTGTGCAGTATATCCCAAACACACACAACGATAATCTCATGAACACAGCATCACAGCTTTCCTAAAAAAAAGGTAGTTAAAGACTGAAAGGTTCTGAAGTGTTGCTGAACTCGCAGAGGTCCAATTCCCAGCAGAGAACTTCACGATGAACAGCAGATGACTCAACAGCTCAGTGGTGGAGGAGTGATGTGAGTTTACTAATTGACCAGAGACACAGTGGCGTCACAGGAAACCCATGTTCATTCGCTCTGCTTCGATTGTAGCTGAGGAAGTGGGGGGGCTAAACTGTCCTGTGGTCTGGGTGAACCTGCCAGAGAAGAGCAGAGACACGCAGGGGGGATTTTTTTTTTTCTTTTTGTGAGGTGGGCTGTTGGAGAGCCGTTTACAGTCAAAGCAAACAGTGAGGCCGCACCTGCAGATAGTGAAAACCATCCCGCGAATATATCAGAGGAAAGATTGAGATCACTAAGCTCTGAGCAAAGAGAAGAAGAGGAAAACAGCATCTCAGCACGTCTTTCTTTGCACACCTCATTCTTTTGCTCTTATCATGCCTCTAAACTGGGCTAAACCAGTAACAGGAAGGAAGCGTTTGCACCGCTGTGCATGTTTCTGTGTGTGCGTGTGTGTGTGTGTGTGTGTGTGTGCGGTTTGAGTAGGGGGGAGGTAGGGGGTGTTGAACTTGAACTACCATGTCTTTGCACACTGTTCATAGTTTCAGGGCCATTTTATGCACATTCCTCACAACGTGACCCTGAAAGGGGCGTTCAGAATAAAAACATGCAAAACAGCTACTCCTCTTTACTCCCTTCTTTTCTTTCCACATACCTTGTTTTTCTGTCCCTCCTCTCTCGTTCTCTGGCCAACATGGCACATTTAATCCCTTTTAACAGGACAGGCACCTTCCTCTTATTTCCCTGCTTGAGTCCGGAGATCACCCCTGCTCTTCTGTCCTCCATGTCTGATCACTCTGAGTGAACTTCTCTTGCCGTCTGACATCTGTCTCCCTCTTACGTGTGCCAAATTTAACAGGTAAACAAGGCCACCACACCCGCACTTACCTTCAGCCCTTTTGTTCTGAAGATCACACCGGCATTTATGTTTTGTGCACAGTAGATCCTGCTCTGTGAACAAATTGCTTCCAAGGAATTAATTCTAATCTCTCCCACAGCTCCTACATTTTAAACCCATTAATCCCCGATTGTGGTTGAAAAAGTGTCAGTTATTGTTTCTTATTTTTTGTATATCCTGCCAAAGACGGGGAGAGTGTGCGTCTTTGCCTTTGTGTGTGTGAGAGATAGAGGCACAACATGTTTGGGTCAGTTATCACACAGGAAGCACAGCTCAGCTAGGAGGAACCGCTTCCTGACTTTCTGTGCCAAACCGCTGCCAACATCGTTGCCAGGAGTGGCCTTTTTACTTTCCTTCCTCTGATGTTGGCAATTGTTTGCCTCTCAATGATTTTAGTAGGATCAGAGTGATGTGAAGGACGACCCCCACCCCCACCCCAAAAACACACACCCTACACACACACCCTTCAAAAAAGAGAAAAAATAAAACAAAACAAGTGAGGATTTTAAAGTCCGCACGGAAAATCTGTTCTTTATTTATGTACAGTCCTCAAAACTGGGCAAAATCTTTATTTCTCAGAAAAAAATGTGCGGAATTAACAGTTTGTATTATTAGTATGGGCTTGGGCTGCTTATGTCAAGCAATCTGAGGATCTAGCCTTGATCTTTGAACATTTTATGTGTTTTTATTTTTTTGATACATTCATTTATATTTAATTATTATTTTCTTTCAGTATATACTTATAATTTTCCTAGTAAGTTGTAAAGGTAAAGTGAATATCTATGGTCTCGAATTTAAAAATTAGGCTCTGCACAGGTTTAACAGGATGGCAACAAAACTGCAACATTGTTATCTGGATGTAAACAGTTTAGATGGATGCAGCTGAGGAATACCAGGTTTTTTAAATTAACTTTGGCATCAACTATTCAGGATTCTGACTTTTTCTTTAAAAATTAAACAGAAGATGATACTCAAATCTCTCCTTTGCAAGGTAGATGTACTTACTGTTTCGCCAGCTGGCTACAGCTTATTTTACCCACCTAAACAACACACACTTCTGTTGGATTGAAGGCCTACATCTTTCTAGATGTGGGTCTGATCTATCAGGCGAAGTCATTACAAGACATTTTTCAAAACTGCACACTGGAGTAAAAGTATAGACTGATTTTTCCCAAAACATAGTATGCAGTATGCAAACAATTACATGATCTTCACTATGCTAGAGAAAAACCTGGACAGTGTACTATTATCATTAATACATAATCCAATGAGTAACTTCAGAAGAAGTCATGAAGTCACAGAAGTCAGATTACTGACAGTTCTGCGGTAAATAAACCATTTTAATATTATATACTACACACTAGCATATAATGCACCAGTATGCAGTACATACTGCATACTGTATATACTGTACTTGGTATTTGGCTTCCATAGCAGTCAGGCTTTCCATTAAAAAAAATCTGTACTTGAGAGTATTTAGGTGTTTAAAGGGACTTTCATCTCAAAATATTTTGACAAAATATTTTAAAATGTAGGAGCTGTGGGAGAGATTAGAATTAATTCCTTGGGGCCAATTTGTTCATAGAGCAGGATCTACTGTGCACAAAACGTAAATGCTGGGGTGATCTTCAGAGCAAAGGGGCTGGACGTAAATGCTGGTGTGGTGGCCTTGTTTACCTGTTAAATTTGGCACATGTAAGAGGGAATATTCAGACCATCTAGTATGCTATTCACACTGGACTAAAATGACCTCTGGACCTGCAGTAATTCAAAAATGACAGCCCAACATCTATATTTAATTCTGTGCATTTGAGCTGGATAAGTAAAGTCTGCGTTTTACTGTAATTTACAGACATTGATCCCGGAAGTGACGTTGAGGCTTGTGTTTTATCAGACAGTCAAATTTAATTTAACATTACCTGTGAATGTTGAGTTTAGAATATCTGATCAGACACTCAGCAGTTATATTTCAGTGACTACACGTTACATTTTACGAAGTGACAAAATCGAAAAATGGCATATTGGCCTATGTGCTTAAGTTGCCATGGTAACAATAAATGGTAAATGTAACCAGAGGTTTCGTTGAAGAGGTTCTGTGGTGTCAGAGGGGGTTTGAGCTTGATGATAAAACATTTCTTACTGTGTGTTGTGACCACGAGTGTTTCATCTCATTGTTGTACTTCTGCTGATCTGGACCTCTCGTTTAATAAGTCACTGCTAGAAGCTTAAATGTTGAGTAATTTCTGTATGTTCATCAGCCAAAACTGTCAGATCATTACGCTATATGTAGTGGATATGGGCTGAAGTGGTAATATAATATCACACTATGGATCGCAGTTGGCAAAGTTATGCTGGGAAATTGGCAGAAAAGATGATGAGAGTAATTTCTCTTTTAAAAGAGTCCTATCCCCACTTCATCGGATTATTGATGCTGTATGTGCATTTGAACAGGATTAAAATTATCCCATGATCTCAGTGTTTGGTGAAAACAGGTGGGTAATTTAGAGTGGAATTTTTACTTTACAAATCACAGACATGGTGCATTCACACTGGATTAAAATCACAGATATCTACTGTAATTAATACAAATTACCACAGGTCACCAGGTATTTTTAATCCAGTTTGATCAGGGATTTAGTCAGAAAATTTAAAAATCAGTAATCTGTTCATATTGCCACGATATTGTGACTCAGGTCAGAGTAGAATTATCCCGTTTTATCTGCACAAACGACACAAATATAATTCTGACCCGCTGTGATTCCTGGACTCTCAGGTGAATTAGAAACAGACATGGTCATATAACACTGTTAACAAAGATCCAGGTGCTAAATCGCCCTGCCTGTACTCTGGACCTGTCACCCGCTGAAGACGTTTGGTGATTTATGAAATGAAAATAATAGCTAAAAAGTCCACAGACCCATGAACAACGGAAATTGCGCGTGTACCATTTTAGCTTTAGATCAACATTTAGTCTCCTGACGTTCCAAAAACACAGAGGAGGTGATGCATCTCAATGGCAAACATGCTCCTGTCCTAAATTCAAAGTGAGTACAAACATATAATTTCTCAAACATTTGATATGATGTATTTGAACTATTTTCAGTTAAATTCAGGGTTTAGTCTATAAAGACGTTCTTCTTCTACATTCTTCTACTAGCTCAGGTTTAATGTCGTGTCCTATCATATTTCGAGACAAGCAGCTGTGCTTGGTCTTGAGCCAGTGTTTCATGTTGTAGACACGAAGAAAGTATTTCCCTTGTATTTTGATAAAAAAAAACATACAAGTCTCCACTTGTTTGACCTCACTGCCAGAATGAGCACCTGTAGCTGTGTCACTTTTCTTTTCTTTGAACCAAATCCACAGCTGCTCGTTGCTCTGCCATGTACATGTGACCATTGTTGGTCTGGCCCGCCGTCTGCTGCCTCTGCGGAGGACTCTCGAACTGAACAGCCTTTGTTCATCACTAGTCACATAGGTTTGTCTCTGTGGCCCCTGCACTGGGATCTGAGTCTGTGAAGTGGCTGCCAGGCCCCAAAGGACACTGATAAGCCCCCACCCCATAACATTCATTCCCCATTTGCCGGTGTGTGTGTGTGTGTGTGTGAGAGAAAGAGTCAGAGATAGAAACAGAGCGGGTGTTTTCGACAGAAAAGGGACAGAGTGTGTGTGTGAACTAGGCCAGGCTGATAACAGTATGGCAAGTAAGGGAGCAGCTGATAAGCTCCTCTTGTTGCTCCGAGTAACCAGGCTTTGTTAAATGAACACAGTGAAATATGGTGTGTGTGTGTGTGTGTGTGTGTGTGTGTGTACACACACAGAGAGACAGAGAAGAACTGGAGAACAGTAGAGGAGGTTGCTGCTCTGTTTTTACAGCTTTCTCAATGTGCACGTATGAAAACAAATCACTTGAAGGTATTATTATTCTTATTTTAATAAGCATTCTCTGGAACTGTGTTAAAAACGAAGTGAAGCAGTCACGCTCAGAAACTTACCCTCTCAGGAGAGTACTTTCACTTTCCCTTCGGCTCATGTCATCCATCATACAGAAAATCAAAGACCTCCGCATGCGTTCTTTTTTAAAATTATTATTATTTTATAGTACGAGTATGAGCAGGTGTCTTAAATGGAATAAGAAGTGCGCTTACCTTGGGTTTTGTAGCCTGTGTCTGTATGTGACAGAGCAGCAGCTGCCTGGAGGATCAACGACAGGAACGGAAATTGTTCTCATTACATTTGGCAAACACAGAGTTCTCATGTGCTCGCAGACCTGGGATCAGTTTCCTTTTTGTCAGTTTCCAGTCATGGACAGAGAGGCATTGATATCCACACTGATCAGTGATCAGTGTGGATCAGAGTGGCGATCTTTTATTTTCCTGTCCTTTGTAGTCCTTGCACTGTTGTTTCTGTAGTTTTTGCTTCCTCTTTTTTTTTTTTCAAAGAACTGAGTGTCTGACTTCCCCCCCACTCCCTCCCCTAGCACCTCACCCGTCCTGTGAGATTTGATTGGTCACCTGTGTTGTTAGTAAAGGTAGCCCATAGTGACCATTGTCAGTGTGGGGCAAATGTAAACACAGGTTTATTTGCAATGGAAAGCAGCGAGGGAGCCAAGCAGCCTATCTGCAAACAGGTGTGTGCTTTGTGTGAGGTGGGTGCACAAGCGATGTGATGATCTTCCTAAGAATGACACACAGCAAGATTTACAGAAACAACAGAGAGTAAATGTTAAGGCATAGGACACATGTGGGGCGAGAAAGGACTGAAGTTGTGGCCAAAAGAACAAACTCAATAAAAGCTTGATAGAGGTTTTGACTTTCTTCAGTCCCTGATGCTCTCTAGTGGCAAAACTCTGCACCAACACCTTTAAAACAATCAGTCGCTTCCCTTTTTTTTTGCTCTCTTTGAAACATTACACAAGAAATAGAACAGGAAACCTTTGCAGAGCATCAGTTCCAGATTCTGGTTCATGGGACTGCTAAAGTGCACCAGTATTTCTTAAAAATCAAGAGTCTTTTTACAGTCAGGCTTACCGTGTCTGTGGTGGTGCTGCATAACTCGCCCACTGTGAAAATCGTAACTATTTTGACAGGTTAAGTAGCAGCTTCACATTGCAACAAGGTAAATTTAATGTCCTCTGAGGAGAGACTAACATAAACTCTTGCAGGATAAAACACACACGGTCAAAATGGAGGATTTGCAGGTTTAATACTGACTTTGCAGGTTTGATATTGACTTAAACCAAAATAGTTTTACAACCTAGAGAAAGGCAGCATTTATTTTTAAAATTTCAGCCCATCTTAGATCTCTTATTTGGTCCATGTATTTGCCACAGCAGCGGGTGGAGTTTGACTGATAAGCCAGCATAAATCAAACCTCTGCAGCAGCCTCTGAAGAATGTGCTGGTTTGGCCCAGAAATAAGGTGTACTCCCATCATGTTTTTATAAAGAGAGCAGAGTTTGATTATTACAACATGGCTTTGCATTTGCGTTGTATGTGTGTGTATGTTTGTGTGTGTGTGTGGGTCAAAGAGAAATAGGAGAGAAGTGTTTTTGAGTGGGCTTATTTATGCATTTTATCCTAATTAAAATGATGCAGCACTGTTACTCCAAGGTTCGGCTCAGCAGAGTCAATCATTTATGTGCATGCTGTGTGGCTGAAATGATGAGGGTCTGTACAATAGAGGCGGAGGGGGAGGAGGCGGAGAGGGAGGGTGAAGAGGGGAAGGAGGGGGAAAGTGAAGGAATGCTAGTAATATTACTTGCGGGTGTTGGAATTTGTTTGGGAGAAGAGCAGAGGAATGTCTGACATTTTTCTCACCCCGATTTCATATTGTTCTTCAGCACTCCTTTGCAGAGTGTTTAAGACTGTTGATACTTCAGTCTAACAAGTTTGAATCACATGTGATTTATTGATATGTGCAAGAGGACAACAGCTCTGTATCTGTTCGCAGGCTTTGATAAACCCGTGCACTTTTGACCCACTTTTGAGAAAGCGGGTAGATATCAAAGTGACTGACAGTTAAAACAAAGGCCGGTCCTCATATCTTTTCACTCATCATGCTTCATCATGAAGAACCGCTGCCCATCCAGCTTCAAAAGGAATGCTGCATCGCCATGGGTATCATCTGTTATATCTCACGCGCTTCCCACCACACCATGATGGATGACATTACAGTTCTGATTTAACCCAATAAAAGGGTGCAAAACATTAATTTGATTCAAGTCACTTGTCTTACCTGAATATTTGGTGGTTTTCTTCTCAGTAAATACCATATTTTTTGACCGTTATATGTCCAACTTCAGTTTTGCCGATATGTTTTAGGATCTGTCAGGGTTAGCAATAATGGTTTTAGTTCATGACACAATCTCAAGTACATAACACCTGTGCACCATATGTGCACTTTTGGCTGATAAGTCACTCTTTATCTTGTAGCCCAGCCTTGTGGATTTGTCGTGACATCGTCAGACATGCGAGGAAGGAGATGTGTGTTCACGGGGAGGGACTGAGACACAATGTTTGAATGTCCCCTGATGGAGAACGGAGGAAGAAACGGGTAAAAGAAATGCTCCAGAGTCCATGGTGCGTCAGTCTGATGAATTCCTGCTGCTGGCCGCGTCTGCTCACCTTCTGCTGCTTCTGCTGTTGCACGGGGTGTGTGTGCACACGTGTATTTTTCATACATGTGTGTAAGTATGTGCCATTTGTACATCTGCGAAAGTGAGTAATGAGCTAAATTTTGGTGTCATTTATCAAGCATTTCTTGAAGCGTAAAATCAGCAGTGTGTGACCAAGAACAGCACTTAAAATTATACAAAAATGCAGATGGTGGTTTTATATTCAAGCACATACTCAAAAACACACATACCTTTCCTCTTGTGTCTGTGCTTTACAGACAGTATGAGGATCTTAGTTTGTGCTGGGCTCGACATTTTTTCCCTTGAAGTTATTTCCACGGCTCCAGCTACACAAAGCCCCACACACACATTCATTTTCACACTCATAAAAAAAATGCATATTTTCTTTGTTCTTTCCAAATGTTAGCAGAATTTATGCCAGACTGAAAGCTCCCCTCCTTGTGCTATCAATCCAGAAAAAAATATTCCGAAAGTAAGAACCAAGTTTGAAACATCAAGAGCTGTGCATATGCTTTTAAATTATTACATGTTTGTCAGATGTATCGCATTCAGAGAAGATCAAAAGAAAGCAGATGAAGGTCTAAAGTAAAGCAGCCACAGCCGCATCTCTTTAAACTGTTTAAAGGTGTTAATGTCAAGCAGCCTGATTACCTCGCAGGGCAAGACGCCGTCACCTCTCACACATTTGAAAAGTGAGGTCATCGTCATGTTCTTCAAACTTTTGAAAGCAGTTTTCCTGGCATAGTCTCAGTGAACATACTGTGTAAATATGCAAAATGGGAAATTAAAAAAGCAGAAGAATGTTTGGGGAAATGGAGAGCAGAGAGGGGCCGGATTGGCTTCTTTCACACCCTGACCCTTGAGACCCCGACCCAAGCGAGGAGGGGGAAGGACAAACAAATGTGTGCACGGCATGAACTCTGTCAGTCTGTTTGGCGTCCAAACCGACCTCACTTATCATGTGTATATTTGTCTTAGAAAAGACGAAGTCCCTGTACTGGTGAAGGTCTGTACAATCTCAGTGAGCTCAAGGAGCTTATTAGCAGAAAGTCTGCAGTTGTCTGTCGAGTGTAAAGAAGGCTTCATCTTCAAACAAACATCTAAAGGTTTTAGATCTAGAATGATGCAGAAATACGGAGTTTTTGAAAGTCTTTCTTTATATTCATGGATGTTACACACAGACAAGACTGGGGAGAACATGCAGACTCCAAACAGAAAGCCAGCTGGGATTCGAAGAGGAGATCTTTCTTACTGTGAGTAGACAGCGCTAACCACCAGTTGCCACAATTAACTTAATGTCGCATTAAATACAAGCAGCAATGAAGCAGCTAGCCTCCAAACAAGATGAGTGATGATGATGTCTGGGACACCTTGGGCTTGTTTCCAGCTGGTTCTGAATTGTTCTTTTGTAAAAGTTTGATCAGGAGCTTAGATTTCTAAATTTTCCCCAGGTCTTCTTCCGGGCTTTACTTGATCTTTGGAAAATTGAAGCAGCTGCACCCTGTATGTAAACAACATTCACGTTGTCAAGGTAACTTATATTAAAAAGATGTTAAAAAGTGCCTGGATTAGAAATCCCTTAAGCAGAACCACATACAGCTGGCATAGAAAAATTATTCAATGTGATTTTCACTTCTCTACTGCCATTAGCATTCGTATCTGTAGACTATAAATGGAACCACAGTAAAAGCTGCTGAAGGTATCGTTTCTTCCACTGGTCCCCTCAGAACTGAATAACCCTCAGAGAACCCTCTAGACCTATTTGGTCCAAATATAGCTAACATGAGACAACTGAGCTGATTTTGGTCCCAACTCCTCCCAAAGTCTCCAGCAATCATGGGTTAACGCCGCTTGTCCTGAGCAATCTACAGATGATCTTCAGAGTTTCCTGCAGTCGTCTGTTGGGGGAGCAACATCAGAGCCAGTGGCTATAAGAAACTGAACAAACTGATAAAGACAGCTCGCTCTGTTCTGGAGCCCCTGGAGCTGAATGTACAATGAAGGACGTTTCATAAAATGGAAAACAGAATGGACAGCACTGAGCATCTTCTTCGCAACACAATAATTCAACAACAGAGTCTTCAGTCAAAGGTTTCTTCAGATCTGCTGCAACACAAATTGCTGCAGGAGATCCTTCCTGCCCACGGCAATAAACCTCTACAATGAATCTTTAAAGAATATTAAATAATGACATTTGCTGGAACATATAAAGTATTATTGAACAAACTGAATAGATGTAAATTAAATTGAAAAATTGACATATATTTCACTTAGCCTATTCTTTCAACACAGACTTAGTCCACTGAGTATTAGTGTTGAGTCTGTTACATATCATAATCATTCTTACCCTTTTCTATATTTCATCAGACAAGCCTCTACGTCAACAAATGAACAGATCTGGGTTTGGTATGCCATACTAACCTGCAAATATGAAATCTAATCCAAATGCGAAATGATCAGACCCAGACATAAATATTTATGTCATATCTGGGTGTTTGAGTTAGTATTGACTCCAAACTCAAACAAATGGTCTCAAATGCAGAAAAAGGGATTTTTTTCATTATATGTCCCCTTTAAAACTATTTGGTAAGTAGGCTGAGCAACATTTGCTTTCAACTTCTTTTGAGTGTCCTTTTTTTAGAGCATTAATCTTCCAGAAGATCCTTCAACGGTAACCAGAGCCAGACATATCTGTTCAGCCTCAGTTGGGAGCAGAAAATTTGAAGAGGAATGTACTGAATGTGATTTCTTTCAATTAGGCCTGCTTACAGCACCGTCGGGTTGTATTTAATGTCAAACCACAGCGGAGGGGATGAAGACATGTCGGGAGAATAAAGGCTGGAAGGTTATGGGGAGGTTAAGGCAAGAATGCAGAGACAAAGAGAAAGGGGAAAAAAGGTGAGAAAACACAAGCAAAAACAGCAAACAGGGGTAGTGTAAAGACGGGGAGAGCGGATAAAGAAATGAGATAAAAGGGTAGTGAGGGATCACAGGACAGAGGGCTTCTTTGACAGCTAATGTGACACGCGTGACACTGGCTCAGCCCGAAGGCAAACTCTCAGGTCAAGAGCTGGAAGTGTGTGTGTGTGTGTGT
>JAOWBL010069777.1:0-19023 GCA_028564865.1 Zenarchopterus dispar
GTGTGTGTGTGTGTGTGTGTGTGTGTGTGTGTGTGTGTGTGTGTGTGTGTGTGTGTGTGTGTGTGTGTGTGTGTCCCTACATGTGTTTTCAGGAAAAAGTTGTTTTAGCATTCAAAATGCAAAGTTGGCTAGACAACGAACTAGTCACCTAAGTACATTCACGAAAACCTCCATGAAAGTTGTAGTGGAACAATTTGTACAGCTGACCTATAACAAATTGCAATTAAAATGATGCATTTGTCTTTAATCAAGTATCCAATGTGAGTTAACAACCTGAGCAACCCAAAGTGTCTATTACGTGCATGTGTTCATAGGTATAATATGAGGAGTGCTACTGTGATGCGGTATGTGAATATCATAATTACACAGCTATTTCCCGCACTTCTTTCTAGGACCTTCCTGAGCAAGTGCATTTGTGCATTGAGGGCATTTGTTTCAAATATTAGTTTAAATGGAACAGAGGAGAATATATGAGCAAAATTAGTGACAGAAGTAGCGTCAAGGTGACAGCTGTATATGAGGTTCATCTTTGTTATATCCTAAGAGTGCAGCCGCCATCAAAAGCCCGTTAGATTTGTATGAAGCTGTTTTTGTAAGCCTGTTGGTGCCAGCCACTGTAGATAATGAAGTAGATGAGCCTTTGCTAGTTTCTTTTTATGAAGTTTACTCTCTTGATGTTCCAAGGACACAAACATTTAGCACAGTTGATAATCACTGTTAAAAGCAGCTTTGAGCCAACTTGTGTGCTTATTGTACTCATGAATATCATTGTTTTTAATTTAGAATAAATTTGAGATACTATAGTCTACATCCCTTTGTTTTGTGTTGTGTTACAATCAAGATATCAAGATTGAGTTTTCTTAAGTGTTTGCTTCAAATTATTCTTAGACTTTGTGTCTTGTTGAAGCACATATTCATAGGTTGCTGCTTGGTTAACCAAATCAATAGCTTTTTTAAAGGTTTCTGTCAGTAATTGGACTTTAAAAGCATGGTTATTGAGTCTTTTTCTTTTTTTAATAGAAAGGTGCAGGAATCACTACGTCACTGTTAGCCAACATACTCATTTTTATTTGCAAAAAGACAAGCAAGGAAAAGTTCTTGTTTTTGAAACAAGATTTAAAATATAATAAAGAAATAATGACCACATTCTATATTTAATGAAAAGAATATGTAGACTTGAGACATGTTGTTGGGCTTAAGGATGTTTTCCTCCTGTGAGCAGTGATGTTTATGCCTATTTTTTAACAACTATTAGAAATAATTCAACAAGTCGTTACTTTCCCTGTCTTCAAAATTAATTATTTTCCAACTGGTATTCCCTTCTTTGCCAGAATCTAAACAATAAATATGAGATATGGTTGATGTCATTATTGTTCATTTCTTTAATGGATATAAATATTTTGTCATATTATTTATTATTTTGTTTTTTGTGGAGGTGGAGATGATCAAACAAAAAATTAAAGGTGTGTGGGAATCACAGTATGAAATGTATATGCTAACAATTGTTTACTTTTACTAAGCTCTTAATATGAATATTAAAGAAAGAGGAATCACTTTTGTCCCCTTTAATTAAAATCCATTTCTTCCATTTTTATTCGGTACATGCTGTATGTTTCTGACAGTGTCATCTATCCGTCCAGCATGATGCTGTCTTTTATCAGCCTAGAGTCAACAGACAGGCTGGGACATTGATTAGACATTGACTGACTATTCTCATTCAAATATAGAGCAGCTATTTCTGGCATCTTGTATGTGCATCTTCATGCATGCACCTGGCTGTGTGTGTGTGAGAAAGAGAGAGAGAGAGAGAGAGAGAAAGAGAGAGAGAGTGTGAGTGTGTAGGTGAAGAGCGTCCACTGACGTGAATTGAGCAGATTTTAAATGCACACGCCCACAGAGACATGCTCACACCAGACAGCATGTCTGCACTGTGAGATGTTCTTTCATTCAGCACCAGCAGACAGCTCCTCATTACACACAAAAACACATCTACGCACAAAGAAGTGCACAACTGTGAGGGGAGTGGCAGGCAGGAACCCCAGATAGTGATAATACACAGCCAGTTTGTCTATCAGTTATTCGCAAACTTTATTGTTGATCATTTTTAAGAAATCCTTTGCATCAACAACACAGTATTTATGTATCTGTGGTTGGAGTCAGTGGTCTGTGGATTGCAGGTTTCGTGCTGTTCATACACGATATTTTCCAGATGATCTGCTGTCATAACAGTTAACCTGCATGTCTTACTTTGGATACGCCATGTGTGGAACTGTGGAAGAAATGCCAAAGAGCTGCTTTGTCCTTATGCATAAATGCTGTGAATCATGTTACCTGCTATGCCCACAACGGGGAAAATAACAATACTTCTTGAAAATTTTAGGCTTGTAACTTAAAATTAAGCTCTTTAAGTAAGAATGTTAAAGGTCAGTCTTTATCGCTGTTATGCTAACCAGCAAACTCAAAAACCAAGTCCAAAAGTAAAGGTTTTCTTGTTGTTGTTGTTGTTGTTGTTGTTGTTTTACCTTGCTGGATGCCTGCAGAAAAAAAAAATCCACTAGCTCCATGTCTGTGTAAATATTCATGTTCCAAGTTGTTCTCCTTGGCTATTTCTCTGTGACAAGCAAAAGCTGGTTGCTGGCGGCTGTGTATTGTAGCATTAGGTGGATTCTGAGTGTTCTCAGCCTGCAGCTTCATGTTGGATGAGTCATCATGCTGATGTTGCACGGGTGCACGGATCCAATGCTAAAAGCTACATATGCATGAGCAATAAAGCAACCAGTTTGTAAAATGACATGCATGATATTAGAGCTGCTTCTGTATAACAAAAAAAAAAAAATACTACGACAAAAATGACACATGCAGTAATTAAGACAGACGGTTTTTTAGCAATATATCAATGTATCTGCAAGGCTAAACAATAATTTTCTTCATTACAAATCAGATCGTTATGTAATATTCAACACTTTGTTGGTGACATAGTTGATTGGAATTTGTTTTGTTGAGCTTTTGCTTAGACAGAGCATGCTCACCGTAAAACAAAAAGGACAACAATATTAAATCGCAATATTAAAAAAATAAAAAATTAGAGTAAGATAAACTCCATATGAAGAGACAAAATCGATACACATATAGTTAATCCATAAAAAAATATTAAACCTATAAAAATAGTATAAATCCATAATTTATAAAAAGAATATATAACAGACTTGCATGATAACACTGAAGTGCCTTAGTTAAGAATAGCAGCAATATCTGGATAGGAAGGAAGGAATTAAGGAAGGAAGGAAGGAAGGAAGGAAGGAAGGAAGGAAGGAAGGAAGGAAGGAAGGAAGGAAAAAAGGAAGGGAGGAAGGAAGGAAGGAAGGAACAAAGGATAGAAGAAAGGAAGGAAGTAGCCGTGTCATAAGTGTTGAGGAGGTTGGTAGTGGTTTGTACTGAAATGGAAACTGGAACTGGAATCTAGTTGTTCTTGTCTTAATGCTCTCCAGTCTTTTTTTTGTGAAGGAAAGAATTGAAAAAGTCAGTTCAGAGGGCAGGGTCATTTCAAATCCAACAGCTTTTTTCAGTCTGTCTTTATACTTTTTAAGTGAGTGGCCATTTTTGTGGGATAGTCTGTAGCAGACCTCGGTGATCCGAAAGGGAGAAGCAGTCAGAGATAATGGTTCGATGAGAAAATTACAGGTTACCTAAACACAGTCTACTTAATTTTTAATTTTAGGGCAAAGATTTACTTCATCAAGGTATGAATGAGAAAAATTATGATCGCAGCAAGAAAGTCACTTTTATAAACTGTTACTGTTACAGTCCCTTTCTATC
Organism: Zenarchopterus dispar; assembly: GCA_028564865.1. Lineage (NCBI taxonomy): Eukaryota > Metazoa > Chordata > Actinopteri > Beloniformes > Zenarchopteridae > Zenarchopterus > Zenarchopterus dispar. The sequence continues at coordinate 3,817 of JAOWBL010069777.1, forward strand.
TGATCTTTTGTACAACTCCTTCATATAATTCTAAGAAAAGGACAATTATGTTCTGTAGCAGACATCTAACAACAGGTGTGTGTGGACACATTTACCTTCAAAAAATTATTTTGCATGCGTGGCCAAACTTCTGACTGCTGTATGTGCAGTAAATACATTTGTCTATGTCCTGGATGGTCATCAGAAATGAGCTTTAAAAAAAGGGAAACTTGATTTTGGAACATTAAGTTATTTTTGGAGTCCAAAAAAGCTGTCTGTCTCATGAGTTACCTTTGGCAAGAGACCTCTGCCTACAATAGTTGTTGTCTTGCAAACTGTCTGGTTCCAGTAAAATACAGATCTGTTCAACCACGTGCAATAAAACACAACACCCATGCTTGTGTTTTATTGAGTTTAACTAAATTTATGCAGTCTGATACCATTATAGAAGTTACCTGAGAAACTACTGAAGCTCTCTTTGGTTGAGTCAAGTTTTATTGTCTTTGACAGTGAACAAAAAGAATCTTTTGAATCTGGGTTTATTTTTTTTGTTTCTCTTGATGTGAACAGAAAATAGTTGGCTAAAGTAGAATTAACTGTGGCATGCAACTTTTTTTTATTATCAAGTTAATCTGTATCTTTGAACAGCTGCAGATGTTGGGGAACTTGATCAATGCTGTCATTAGAAACCTCTTTTTAGCTTCTTTTGCTGGAGTACAAATGTGATTTCCTGTCAGATATCACAATCAGAGGACAAAAACACTGCAAGGGATCTCAAACCTTTTAAAACCCGTGACACAAAGAAGCTGCAACAAGTTATTTATTTGTATTTGCTTAAACTGATTCGTAACTCATCTGATTCCCTCTCAGCTGCAAGGTTTGATATAGAGCAACAACAGGGATGCAGGATGACAGCCAACTCTCGATTGACGGCCACACTGAATGCTGAACATACTGTGGCATTTTCTGACTACACACGAGCTGCTTTAGACCACGAGCTACACAGTTTTAGACCAGGCAAAGGCTATGTTTGATTTGTTCCCCAGACTGAGCTAGTTTGCAGCTACAGTTCACGATAAGTTAACAAAATGTCCGCTTTACGGCGCCTCCCTCCTGATCTGTGTTTTCTGCAACTGCAGATAAAATTCTCACCAGTTCCAAGGACGTAAAGCAGTCATTACAGATGAAGCTTGGGCAGCACAGCACGAAGGGCCTGTCCAGTGTTTCGGTTATGTAAGACGGTGGCAAGAGAAGCCCCGTGTCTTTCTGCCCCCCACCTCTCGGCCTCTCAGCCCCGCCAGCTATCTGTCCTTAACCATCAACTTCACAAGCACGTTGACCATCCCCTTCTGCTCACATGTCTTGTTTCCCCTTTTACTCTCTCTTTTTTGTCTCTGCTCATTCCATGAGTCAGCTGTTAGCAACGCTGAAGCCGCTGACGAAGAGCTTCAGACTTTAAGTGGAGGAGGATGGAGGTCCCTCGAAGGTGCTTCACTAATCCCAGCATATACTAAACTCTACTGAAATCCAAGGATGCACAAATCTTAAGTTTTTTTCTGTTTTCCTTAGAGAATGTGAATTTATAATCATATTCTCAAATCCTACCAGGATACAAAATTCTGTAATACCTAGTGTTCAAACTAATCCAGTAAAATCTGAATTTGTAATGCAAAGCCACCCATGCACTATTTGACTGTTAAAACATGCTCAGGTTCTCGGTCCTTCTTTACTGCAGCAGAAAAAATATCCAACAATCAAAAAAGAAAAGAAAAAAACGTCACATTTTTTAAATCTAAATTGTCTACATATTCACTATTGCAGACAGATCAGAACATTAGGTGGGCCAGTTCAAAAGTTGGACCTTCTTCTTTTTAGCTATGGTCTAATAATGTGTGGTAAACATGCTCTTGTATCACCTTGCTGTCTAATGCATGGAAGTCTCCTGCAAGCAGCATATTGCTCTAAAGATATCGATATTTATACAACAATTATGCTGCAGTCTGGATGGCCCTTGTCTTCTTTGGTCTGAAGTACACAGAGCTTTTTTCTGCATACCTATATTTGGATTAGTGATTCATATGAGCGCAACACAGGTTTCCACTGACCAATGGCAGCAATCATATATTCCTTCAAGCCCAGAGATGTTGTTACCAGCTTGGAACAATGATAACATGAAGCTTTATTTTAATATGTTACAATTTTAAATGAATGTAGCTACATGTTGTAGCCTTTGACAAAGGTTTCCCAAAGACTTTGGGACCTCAGGATTGTGGTTTGGTGATTACTGTTGTTTCCTTGCAGCTGGAAGTTCCTGGTTCAAATCCTGGCAGGTATCTTTCTGTGTGGAGATAACATGTGTTCCCTGTGTAATGTAGAAGTTTACCGGTACTCCAGCTTTCTTCCACAGTCCCAAAATAGCCATATAAGACGTATGATGAGAGTGTGTGTGGTTATTTCTTTTTGTGTGGTCTTGTGATAGACTGGCAAAATGTTTTTGTTTTGTTTTGTTTTCCTGTTGACAGTTGGATTAGGCTTCACCAGAACCTCCTGACCCTGAATAGGATTAATGTGGGTGTAGATGGATGGATGAATGGATGGATGGATGGACGAATGGATGTATGGATGGATGGATGGTTTTCTTGATACAGTGTCACCTGAGGGATTAGAGATTATAGATGTCTGTCTTAGGTTTGGACCCTTCCTCTTTATACACTGAATATCCCCTAAATTTTTTTTAAATTTTTCATAGATATTATGTAATTTTGGAGAAAAAATAGGCAAATCCCTCATATTCCTTCTTTGAGGGATATTGTTTTTAAATTTTCAGTGATTTTCTCTTCCATTTGTTGATGAAGAGGAGATCCTTTACTTCTCAAAGACCTTAAAGACCAAGCCCTTTTATGGGTAGTTTTACACAAAATCATGATCACAATCCCGTGAAGACATCACTTGTTTGAAATAGCAATAAAATAAGATTTTAGTTTTATTTTGGTTTAGAATTGAAAGACAATATGTTTCTGTTTAAAGAAGTTAGCAGAGGTCAGGCTCTTACAAAAACGTGTTGGCCTCCTGTGTTTGCATTGGAAGTGACCCCACTGACACAGACTTTCAGGATACAGTGTCACCATTGTGAGCTCTTACATAAGGCAGTGCAATAGAATAAATGGGTTGTCCTGTTTACCAACCAGACCCAGAATCATCTGCTGCCCCGACCTACATAGAATCTTCCACATAGATGTTCAAGTCTATAAATAACAGGAGTGGAAATGCAGCTGGCAAATGATTTGATGTGATGGATTTTGTTAGTGAAAACAGTCTTACTCATTACAGCTGCATGCACAGTTTCTCATAAGTTAGAGCTGGCTCCTGACTGTACTTAGATGTGTTGTGTAGTTTGTGTTTGTTATATATTCATACTTTTGCTGTAATTAAGCACATCTGTGGGAGAAAAGACAGATAACTGCCATCCAAAAAGCAAGTGAGAATCACATGATTTAATTAGGTAAAGAAGGCGTGAGGGCTGATATTAAAAGAATGTTGTACTTTACGTAGTCAGATTGTTCACAAACAGGTTTTTCCAGCAAATTAAGGTTGTCATTTTCTCGAACTTAAACTAGAGCAAAGGACTTTTTGTTCATGCTCAAATATCAGTTTCTGTTTCATTTGGAGGAATATTTGCTCACTTTTACAAAGCATCGTCTAGCTGCAGTGAATTTCCGCCTCTGCTATTGACGAAACACACAGCCAAAGCAACTGTGCGCTTCAATCCCAGTGAGACAGCTGTGTACCATTTTACAGCACTATGTCGCACACAAGCAAGTATCAAGCTAGATCAAAGAGCGACAGCAAAAATCCTGGCAGAGGCAAATAGCTGAAAAAAGTAATTATGGAATAAAAAATAAGAGAGTCACTGAGCAAAAGACCAAACAAAAGTAAATCTCAGCGTTGGAAAAGCAACTTAACGTTTACTCCCTATAGGGAGAGCCAAAGTGTTGAAAAAGGCAAAAGTTCCTTGCTGCTGCTTAAAGAGCGAGTCACAATAACAGCATGTGGTGTTATTATCTCCCCAATGGAACAAAATTTAATATGTCTGTAAAAAACCTATTTTAAAAAATTGTTTTTGAATTTATGGAATCTTTTCAACCTCTGTAGCTACCCTGTAGTCAGGTTATTGACAGTTGATCAAGTAAAAACAGCAGAGCCAAGTCAGAATGTTACTAAAACTGAATTTATCACATTCTGTTAATTCATTTGAAATCATTAATTTATTCCAAAGACACAAGCTTCACTACCACAGGTACCACAAGGAAACAAGTAAATTTTGAGCATCATACAACCTGAAAGTGTGAGCTTTTGAAATGGAATTTAAGTGAAAGAAAGGGTCCTTTGAGACTATAAAGGTGAAGCTAAAAAGACAGAGCACTGTGAAATAACACCAAATTGCTACTTTTTAAGGCACTATCCAGCAAAAACAAAAAAAAAAGAAAAATAAGACAATCACAGGATAGAACATGATATCTGGCAGGAAGTCAACATGGAAATTGGAAGAATTGCAGTACCTCAACAGACCACTCGGGGCTGGCTACTAAGGCGAGTCAATGTGCATAGATCCACATGTTAAAATGTACAACTCAGCCAGATTTGATATCCATGACAACTATGAAAGGTTATGACTTTTTTGTTGTTGTTGTTCTACAGGAGATAAAAATATCCAATGTACAGCTACAAATCTATGTATGTTGGGTGAGTGGCCGGCATAACCTATGGTTAGCCTTCGTCACTTTTGCTTCTGCACAGCACAGTAATGACTTTTGAGCATAGCTTATGAGCTGTAAATAAAAAAACCTAAAAAAAGCATAGTCATTCACACTTTAAAGAGATTACATTCAGTTGTGCTGTTAGTTGTAGTGACAGACTGTCGTGACTGGCCTCAACTGGTCCGAGGATGTATATGTATTGTTAAATGTGTATCTATTGTTCTAAATTGAAGGTATAATATAATGTATAATTTTCTTTTTATATAAAACATCAATATCAGAATAGTTGGCTTATTCTGTGAATTGACCTTCTACTGTATATTGACTCAGAGAAATGGTAAACATGTGGTCTACACTTAAATTGAGGATTTTGCAGAAAAGAAAACATCTTTCATAATCCTATCCTGCAAACACTGTGTCATTTAAAAACTTACAAGTTTTTAAATGGCATACCATGCCATTTAAAAACTTTTATTTTAAAGTATGAATGTGTTGATACATTTTGAAGATATGAATCAGAATTGAACATGCCTTTCCTGTCACAGATAAATCCATTTCATAGAGACATAGTCCCTCCTTTTACTAGGCATGCCTTTTCTAAAATAGACTCACTGACAACACTAATCCTTTATCTTGCAGCAAAAATTGACAACAGGGACAAGCAGGAGAAGACAGACATCATCTCAAGCAAGACGGGCAAGATTGACGCCTTTGACAAAAAGGAAGAGCAGCAGAAAAAGGACAGCAGTCCTGACCAGAACCAGAAGTCTGATAAGATCCTCAAAAATGAGGAAAAGGTGGAGAAAATGAATGCAGAGAAAAACAACAAGGCTAACGAGAAACCAGAGAAGGTGGACCAGCCAGAGAAGACCAACAAGGATGAAAAGAAGGAGGAAGACAAGAATCTGGCTGAGAAGAAAGAGGAGAAGGGAGGGAAGGGCATGGCCAAGTCTCCCACAGGCAGTGGAGCTAAGACCCTGCCGAGTCCAGACAGCAAGAGTAAGGTGAGTTTGTCCCTCTGTCTCTCTCTCTGACACACACATACATGCACACACACACACACAGTTCCTTCCTCGTTCACTTGCTGCACACACATTCACACAGTGAAGGTGGCAGGGGATCCACAAGTTAGAGAAATGGGCTGTCAGTCCAAGGTCACTGCATTACTAAGCATCTACAACTTTCTATGTAGTTAGATTCACAGACAAACTTCGCGTCTCTGTTAGTTCCTACTGTGTGGGTTTTATGAGATGAGACCAATATCTGAGGCCTGATTTCTAATTCACATGCTGGCTGCTCATTTAATTTAATTTGATGCTTTTATAATTTACTGCTCATGAGGTGGTTATAAATTTCAAATTAAATTTGATCATTTATGACCTGTTTTATGATTGCCATATGGTTCTGGCTATGCTGCCATATCATGCTTTCATTACTGTGATTTTATTGCTGCTTCTTCTTGCATCATCTTTTTTTTTTTTTTTTAATTTAAATTGTTATTTTGGCTTCTTTTAATACCAACATCGCCAGCCTGATATGGGTTCAACCAAACCAAACTCCACCAAATCGCGCCCATCCACCCTCTCCACCAATGACGAGGCCAACTCGGCCAAACGCCCCTCCCCCACCACAGCCACTAAAAAAAGCCCCGTGCCCAAGACGACCACACCCACTGTAGCCAAGCAGCCTCCATCAGCAGCTGGTTCCACCAAGGCTGCCAAGGTGAGTGTGAAACATGTATGTATCCACTCTATGCAAACAGGATGGATGGACAGTGTCTTATTTTGTGAAGAAAGGGCCAGAGAGCCCACTTGATCTTCATTCTTGTCAGGACAAGCAATCACATCCTGTTGTGTGTAAACCAAAAGGTTGGGAGTACTCTTTCTCCAACTGTTCAACCCCCCAGTCCTTCAAGAGCTTATTTGTGCATCCCAACAGGCCTTTTTGTTTTTTTATTACTATTATTATTATTAAGTTGATGGAAATGATTAATATTTTTCCATCATTGTGTGCATTCCCAGTGTCAAACCCATATGAAAAGAACAGTAGCTCTCAGTATTTGTAGCTCTTTGTTGTGCATCATCACAGGACAGTCCTCAGATGTAATACCTCATTTGATAACAACTGGGGACTCTTTAATTCTGACTGGGGAATAAAAAGAAAAAAAAAGAAAATGCCACCCAAAGTAGTATTTCTTGTGAATTCAGTTAAGGTTCATCACCCCCAGTATCTTCATGTTACATAATTTTCCAAAAAGGTAGCTTACCAAGTAAACATAAGGAAAAAGCACACCCATAATCAGGAATTTTAGCTTCCATCTTTTGTACTTATATGATGCATAATACCTGTGAATTAACTGCATATGGAGTGGATTGACATTCCTTTTTATTTATTCCTCATCCATCATCCTGTTAAAGCAAAATGTTTAAAGTTTTCTGCTGTAAGGTAATTTCTAAAAGACTGAAGTCAGAAAAGGATTTATTTTTTCAAGTGATATGATCTGAGATTGTGCATTGAAGTGGCTGGTGGTTTGTTGTGCTTGAAAAGGTTAATTTTTACTGTTATACTTAAAGCACAATTCAGAGCCTGAGCTTTTTCACTTTTACTTGAATAAACAAGTGGAATCAGTGCTTCTATTGTTCTCAGAGTCATGCTCACTGGGTAGTTTACAGTGGCATCACGGATTAAATTGAAGTATATTCAGTTAAATTCCCAAGCTTCTCATAAACATGAGGGATATTATGACTCCTCTTGAGCAAACTGCTCCAGCTACCTCAGGTTTGAAGGGTGCCTTCTTCAGATTCCATGTTTCAGCTCTTTCCACTGATGTTCAGTAAGGTATAGAGCTCACACAAAGCCACTTCTGAAAAGTCCAGTGCTTTATTCTTAGCCAATATTGGGTGTTTTTAGTTGTGTGTTTTGGGGCATTATTCTCATGGAGGACCTGTGACCTGCAATAAGCCTTCTGACACCCTGCAGAACATTTCACTCCAGAATGCCTTGATAGTCTTGAGATTTCATTGTACCTGCACACATTCAAGACTCCCCAGTGCCAAATGCAACAAATCAGTCCCAAAAAAGCAGTCTCCTTTATGTTTCATATTAGGTATGTTTCTTAGTTTAACACTTTAGTTTAACATGTCACTTTTGTACAAATTATTTTAGGTCTTTTTTAGGGATATCAACAAATTTGTCAAGGCCAGTTTCATTTGTTTTTTATTTTTATTTTAATCATTATGTTGAACCACAATTCAAAAGCAGTGATTTTCGTAAGTCAATGTAGAGTAAATTAGTATTTATTATTAGTTTTGCAATTTTCATGTAATTTTTTTAGGTACCATTGTGGATATTTTTTTAAATTATTGTACCAACAAATTTGTCTTCTCTATACACACAGGGGTGAAAGTACAGGCTTGAACACTGAAATACATATACATGTATACACTCTTCTTTTGTGTTCTGTTTTTATGTCCAGACTCCAGATAATGGTACAACGGAGAAACCCCCACCTGTTTCAAAGACTACACCTACCCCACGTTCAACTGCCAACAAGAATGGCTCTTGTGCAACAGCTCCAAGCAAAACTGCAGGTACATGCGCACAGTACTACCTGTACTTTATAACTGAGCAGGTGATCTAAACTCTGTCTCAGACAGATTACCTGTTCATAGTGATACCGTTACAACATGAACTCTGCTCCAGAATTCAAATTCCCTACAGTAGCTGACTCACACTGGCACCACTTTCGGCAGCTAGCTAAGTGATTTTCTAACATATGTTAGACTTTATCAGATTCAATAGCTGGTTTTAGAAGATGCCACACTGGTGTTTTTATCTGCACATCACAAACAGTATCTCACCTCTGGAAGACAGGGAGCTATGATTCAACCTGCTAAGTGTTATTAAAACAGGCTTTAGGGTTTTTGTGCACTTGAGCTCACCACCCTCCGAGACTATGATTCATCCACCAGGCTCCCAGTGATAGGTGTAATGTACTGCCAGGTTCAGATTCCTCTTTTCGTTGCTTGAGTGAACGCCATTGTTCTGACAGTTGCCCCCCTGGCAGCAGGTTAGTCCACTTCCATAATCCCTCTGCCACACCCTGGCAGTATTACAAAAAGGATCCTTTAGTTTTACAGTATTAACAATAGTTTTTACAGTATCAACACAGTGGTGATTCTAGTAAGTGAATCATTTAGATTCATTCATCAAGCTAGGAGCAAATCTGTATTCAGTTTCCTGTTACCTTTAGGTTGAAGAGCAGAAAAACACTACCTTTTCATCCACCAGTTTTTATTCAACTCCTTTAATACTCATTTTTTTTTGGATTAGTTTAAAAAACTTTACCCTGTCATTAAAAAAATCCAGTCACTTGGCTCTAAGTGTGTCATTTGGTAAGCCATTCAGATTTGCAGGATACTGTGACATCACAACCCCAGAGCAGAAGGAAATGTTTATCTGTACAACAACAAAAATAATATAAATAATAATATAGATTATATCCCACCCAAACCAGCTGCTATAAACAAGTCTGTGAAGACGTTGTTTAAAAATGAGCTGTCCAAGGTGCTGATTTAGTTAATAGCTGCATGTTTTGTTTTGCTTTGTTTTCTAATGCATTTTTGACAAAATCTGCAGAGTAATAAGTGAGTAACTGTACAGGTCAGACAAAAATTTAGCTCAGTAAACAATTTCTTTGAGCATGTGCAGTTGTAAGTAGATGAAATCACACCCCCTGACGTCATCCAAGCAACTGTTCGTAAACTGGCAGTAAATCTGCTTGGAAACAATATTCACAGTTAAGTATTTTTTTTAAAAAAAAACAACAGCTGAAACTGTATTGCTGTTGCTCTTAAAACCCAGTGCCATTGTTTTTTCATTGTAAGCATTGGTCATGAATGTGTTGTTTCTGCTTACAGCGAACAAGAATGATAAAGCTGAGAACAAGACAGGTGAGACCAAGAAACCCAAGACTACAGGTAAGAAGAGCATAATGATTCAAGAGATACAGGTTTTGTGATAGTATGTTATGTAATAAAATGCTTTCATTTATGATAAATTGGACATGAAGGAATGCCAAGGTTTTCCCAGGCATTTGTGCTGCTAAATTTATTTCCAATATGATTAGTTGAGCCATATTAGGTTAGAAGGATGAAATGTGATCACTATCAGTACTAAAAAGAGAAATACATCTTTAGAAAGAACAGTTGAGCTCTATAACCTTATGAAGTTGCTGATTTGGAGTTCAGTGTTGATATATTACAAGATTTGGAAAGATTGGCTTGACAAGCACTTTTATTTTAGGTTTCACCAAAAAAATGATGGAAACTTTCTTTCTTCTACAATTTTTACCTCTCAGCCCGGCCTCGCCCGGCCTCCACTGTCACTCCTGCCACACCTGCCGCCTCTACCAATGGCGAAGGCGCAAACACTCATCGCCGTCGGGTCATCACCAAACCCCCTGTGCCCAAGCAGACTCCATTGGAGAAGAAGCCAGCAGTTCCCCGTGCTCCCAGAACCCCCAGGCCCATCAACGCTCCGACACCGGACCTGAAGAACGTGCGCTCCAAGATCGGATCCACTGACAACATCAAGTACCAGCCAGGGGGAGGGAAGGTAGGGCCAAGCAGGCAGCACAAAATAGGTCTGTAAATAATTCAGAACTGTTGTAGCTATCAAGCTCTCTGAGATGCAGCACGATGATTTTGGACCAGGTGCTTTGTAGTTCATATAGCTGGCATGACTGGTACATCGTAATAACATACATGAGGACCAGACCAGCTGTCAGAACAAGTAGTCAGCTTGTGAAATTACCGATGTTTTTAAATGTCATCTTGAAAGTACTTTTTCTGGGTAGTCATGTATGGAATGGTTTTTGGAGATATGAAATGCGTACATCCAGCAAAACCTGAGGAAAAATTGAGGAAAAAAGTTAAATTTTTTGTCACAATTCCTTAAAAAACATGCTTTTTTTACATGCTAACATGCTAACCAATAATGCATTGAAAGTACTTTTATTCAATTTCAAGAGGACATACACAATATCTGTGAAACTATAAATTCCCAATGTGAATATCCTCCCTTTAAACTCAACTTCCAAGTTAGAAAGGAAATGATCTGATGGTCCTAAAACACATGAATGCCTCACAATCATCTAATGACTCTAGAAAAAAAAAGAGATTTACAGTAAATGCCCCCTCGCTGGTACTAAGATTACATCTTTCCGTTTTCTGGTTTCATTATTCATCAACCATTTTTTTCCTTCATCTTTATTCTAGCTCTGTCTGTCAGTCCACTTTAACATGCAGCATTGTCAGTATTCATCATGTTCAGAGAGTGCCATACAAATGATGTTTTTCACACATCTGTCTCACATGTTCAGAGTCCTTTGCGTTGTCAGATACATACATAGACTTGAGAAAAATGGTGAAAAGGGTACTTTGCATGAGAGCCACCTTCTTTCCACTGTGATAAATCTGCCCAGCATGTCATGGATTGTCATTGCTCAGACACATGACTGTGTTGTCTGTTTCTGTCGCTTCAACGTTTGTGACAGTCTGTCTTTGGGGGGAGGAGGGCACTGTCGCTTTGATTCAGAGATATTATCCACTGTCCACATGTCCTGTTATGAAATAGTGTGTCACTCCAGCTCATCGTTTGTCCGTCTCTGCTGTGTTGTTTGTTACTGAGTCAAACTTTCACCGAAGTTTATTTTACTGTTTGCTTCTAATGTTCAGTCACTTTCTAGCCGGTACTAAATCAGAAAATTTATGTAACTTTCATTTGTGCTTACAGGTTTATCATGTTATTTAACAACTTGTTTAACTTGATTCTCTTGTCTAATTTGCTGTCTTCTTCTGTGGGATGGGCCTCTTTTGAGATCAGTAGCCAGCCTTTTAAGCTGTCGTGAAAACATAAATTTGCACCCACACATTACACTCAATAACCCTTTAATCAAAGCACACAGTACTTTGCCAGAGAAGTCACATCAACAAACACCAAAATGAACATTAGTTGACTGGCAACATTATTCTCAAATACATTGTCATAATCTCTGCTTTGTCCACAGTTTGTACTGATCCCTCTTTTCATCGCATTAACTTTATGAGTCATTTGCTTCACTGGGTTAGGGTTAGGGTTAGGGTTCCCAAACTAGGTATAGACCTAGTTTGGGAAAACACTGCATCACAGATAGGAATACTGAAGAAATGTAATGGCTAGCCTTACAGTTCAAAAGCTCTCATATTGAATATCATGCCTCAAGGGTCAGTGAGCATAAATTGTGTAGAGTCAAAGGGCCCATTCCTTCTCTTAACTCTAGCTTGTATCAATAATTGTTGAATGTCAGTTATGGGTTTCTATGGTTATCTGTCTGTTGGCCTTTGGTAACAGACTGGATACAGATTGGTGTGTCTTAGAGCTCACTTTGATTACATGGAGAGTGCTGGTGCTTTGAGTTAAAAGCCTTTTGCCTGGACTTACAATACGTTATATTCAGGGCAAAAACTTTCTTACCACCATTCAAAAATAACAAAGGCCTTGCTTTTATGCCCTGGTTCTGTTTTGTCCAAAGATGCCCCCGTGCTTGTGCATCATGTTGTGTCAGAACTATGACCTGAAAGACGCAGACTGAATGCTGACACCAGAGCCGACCTTTAGCATTTTTCACATTTTGTATCACATGTAACTGCAATCCCACAAACAGGTAGCGTGGAAATTTGGCATGGCATGCCGCTTATTTGCTATCTCATGCCAAATTTGGCAGCTTGAGAGCTTGAAACAAAGGCCTTATACATGCACTAACGTTTCACTATACTATAAGCATCAGTGAGTGTTTGCATTGACGTTTTAAGGTGCATCGTTTAAATACGTCAGGTGAAGAACTTCCTGTCACCTTCATATTTCATTAGCCTCCTTCTGCCAGTTCATGTAATAGATCTGCAGGGCCAAGAAACAGCCGTCTCTGGCTGGCTCAGGCAGACTTCACAACCACTTATGATGTGTCATATCCAGCACAGATGCACACACGCCATCTCTGCTCTATATTTACCCAGGAGAACAGCATGCATGCTTCCTTTTAACAACACCCATCATCAGATTTTCTGTGACTCTTCAATTTTTTCACCTGTAGCATTTAGATTTGATAATATGGCCAGTCTCTGACTTCGTAGCTGGTCTGGGCTCTTATTACTGCACATTACTTTACTTTTCAGGCAAGTGTGGTGTATTTTGCAGGAGCAAGTGTTTTCCTGCAGTGTGGTCTGTCCTTTCTGTTTCAAAAACAAGCTCCAACTCAGTGAAGTCCGCTTACACAAACACATTGCAGACCTGAATCTTACTGTGCCACACAGACAGAGTCTGTCCTCACTCAATATTGATTAATCCATGTTTTTATAATTTATATTGTGCAGGAGGTTGTCGGTCAAATAGCTTTTAATCCTCGATATTTCAGAATATGACCGCTGTTGTTTGAACAATATTATTCTTCAAGTCATGTATTGTGTTTGATATTCTGATGTCTTCTGTCCTCATATTTAATTGCATTTTCTTTCCCTACACAATGGCAATCTTTATTTATTTGTACTAATCCAATGTAAATCATAATCATGTTTTTCAAAGCGCTCCATCTGCTGCAGTTTCCTGCCATATAAATGGCTTCCACCATCCATCTGATACAGTACATCCGATGTTCAATCAGCCTTGGCCTGTAGATAAATCTGGCACGTAATTGGTGATTCTATATATAAATATACACTGTTACCCATAATGTTAGTGTTTTATTCCAGCTTTATGGGAAACATTGTACATGCTCACTAATGGAACTGGTTTACCGTTTTACCTGTGCTATTTTTTTTTCATACAATCTAATGTTTTGATTGGCTGTGATCATCCACACACTCACCTGATTGATTCCCCCATTTTCCTTTGATCAGCCTCATGTCCCCACCCCTCCACCAACTTATCCACCCTGTTGTGCTGTGGCGTGTGGTTGGTTGGAGGTTGTATTGACCAGGGGACTGGTTGTTTCCCCAGGTCTCCACCCCGAACAACAAGGCCTCAGACCCCTCCACCCCTGCCGCCAAGGCCAGAGTGAGTCCCTTCCACTTCACACACCAGTACATCGTTCCTCTTCCCCTCTGCATTCACCACATGTACCACTTATTCTACATCCACCCAGGACACACAGTTTTTTGTTCACATATACATGAAATGACCATCAGATGATCATTTACAGTTTGCTCTTGTTTATGTTTTCATTAGTAATTTTACTACTAACAAGAAGATAGGAGGGGGGGGGAACAACTGTTTAAGTCAGCAACAAAAAAAAGAAAAGTTTACACATTAAAATCAGTCTTGATAAACTAATCACTTCATCAGATCTTTTAAATCAGTGGTAGCACCTGTCCAGTAATCAATTATTTAAGGTGTTGCCTTATAAAACCTTGCTGTGGCATGTTCAGATTTAATATTTCTGACAAGTTTTAAGCCAGACAGATGCAAGGTAAATTTGTGGCTCACACCATTCTTACGTTTTTGGTCATGCTTACAAAAATTTAGAATTAGAGACAGCAATGCCAGCTTGGCATGCCACTTTATGAAACAGATTTTGTAAACAGTCATATATTCATTGCTTTGCAGCGACTGTCTTTGAAATTTGAAACAGCGAGTTAGGCATTCTCTCTATTTTCCATTTCTTCTGCACATCCTTGCATTCATTTCATTCCCACTAATGTGGATGCATTCTCATTCTAGGTTGACCACTACCGTTATTCTCCCCTCCATATACATAAACACTTTTTGAAGGTCACCCCGATAAGTGGCCCACTCCGTTCAGTGTTGCTGCAGCAAAACAGATTTACACAAAGTCCCAGCTGTTGTCCTGTGCCGCCCTGAGCCCGACCCGCTCTGGCCACTAATTATACTGCAGTTATGGGTAAACGACCTCTAAATGCCTTTTGCTCCATTCTACATGCTGCTGTTTACACCATAAAGAAACACACAGTCACAAAACAGATTTAAAAGAACAAAACAACCTCTCTTAATCTGAAGAATGAGATCATGACTGGGTACACACATATTGAAACAGTCTGCATGGCTCTCTGTTAGTAAATGTTACCCACTGGGCCATTTCTTTCAAACTGCCATCACAGTCACAACAAAGAAAACTGTCTAATATAGCAGGTAAAAAGAAGTTAAAGAAATAAACAATCCACGTCTGTGGATTTGAAGGTTCTGCTAAAGAAAGTACCTTGATTGGATCACAGACTTATGTGTACATATATATGTAGTTATACAAGGATTATGTCATTTATTTCAACTTGTTGCATGCCATCAAGGATGATTGCTACTCCTTTTCTCAGTTATAGATTATATATATATTATACATATATATATATATATATATATGTGTGTGTATATATATATATATATATGATATTATATATATATATAATATAGGTGATAGATAATA
>JAOWBL010069778.1:0-19017 GCA_028564865.1 Zenarchopterus dispar
TGTGTGTGTGTGTGTGTGTGTGTGTGTGTGTGTGTGTGTGTGTGTGTGTGTGTGTGTGTGTGTGTGTGCGTGTATATTTGTATGTGTATGTGTATCTATATAAATATACATAGAGAGAGAGAGTATTCCTTTTATATACCCTATCATAGCTTCCAGGTATAGTATAATATATTATATAAAATAGATTATATTATTGTCACTACAGGACTGGCTTATATGTCCTCTCACCCAAACTCAATGTAAATTCACTTGTAAATTTTTTCACTCAAAATTTTTATTGCCCATATGTGAGTGAAGGGTTATAAATACATAACATAAAGAGCCAGGTAAGCCCCCTGGTCTACAGTGATTGACTTTATGCATTTCAATAAAGACTTTTTTATTACATTTACTGGGTCGCATTGGCATTTAGAGCTGATGAGGTGTTTTTGATTTACAATGTGAGATAAAAATGAGAAGGCAGTAATTGGCTGCTAACTAAAGGTCAGTGTGATTTGAAATAAACTGATATTTTTCACTTGCTTCTAGTAGCATTTCCTTGTTTGTTTTTTTTATTTCAAATTCCACTTTATTAGCTGTTTAAATGTTTTTTTCTGCTGTGTGTGTGAAAAAGTGAATGAATAAATGATAATATCCCACTCAGGCACTAAAAACATCTATTTAAAGTGGAAAAAATGGTGCAATTAAAACCTTCACTGTACAAACAAGAAGCTTCATGTTAAGTTTGTTCAGAAGAAGCCTTGACCTCCTTGAGATCAATGACATTTAGGAAGATCCTTCACACAGTAGACGTGTGGAGTTCTGGTCAGGCAAAAAGCATTGCAGGTCTCTTTTAGAGGGAATGGGTGCTTAATGTTCCAGAGCAAAATGAAAAAGACCAAACAATCCATTATTGGCAAAAAAAAAAAAAAAGTGTGTGGTTATACTCTGCTGTGAGTTGACATTCAGAAAAAAAAAAATTCTCACACTCAAACATACAACATATTTGTTTGCACAAACTCTATGATTATGTATATTTTTATATTTGAATCTCCATAACAACTTCATAATATGACAGAAAGCACAGAAAACAGACAAAAGGAGATGAAATATAGGTGTAGCAACCAAACTAGAAACAATTACTAAATGCTGTAAAGAATGACCTTTTTTTTTCTATAAAACAGAGATGTTTAAAAGCATTCATACACTAAAATTCTAATTTTTAGTGTATGGATAAAAAGAAAACCCTCTAACTAATTTCTGTAAATTTATCAGAAGTCTCCCACCACTGGCTCCTCTTACGTATTCCTTCTTTCATTCCTGTAGTTGGCATTTTTCATTAGACTCTCAATTGAATTTCGGTGTTATCAACATGAAAACATTTGATTGCTTTGTTGTACTCATACAGAAAGAACAAGTATTTGGGTTTGATTACCCCTCCCCCCTTTAAAATTTCAGAAGGCTGTTTACTGTGAGTGCTCTCTAACTTCCTATTTAAGTCAACAATGCTTGACCCATTGAGGTGGATAGTGCAATCAAAACCCTATTGAAATGTATTTCACTTGAGTGATTGCGCCAAATTACCAAAAACAGCATCATCTCTGTGTGTACTGATGGGCTGCTAACCAGCAGGGTTTGTGAGTACAGTGCCATCAAAAAATAACAGAGATATATTTGCAGCTCAGTCAGTCAGTAATGTTAACATGTTAATTTTATCACATAATATATTTAGCTGAGTGGATACAGCATTCAAAACCTGTTTGAGGATATAGTCTTCATTCAGAGGGCACAATTGTTTTCACACATTTTGATTCATTTTGTACAGTTAGTTACAATAATTAGTTAACGTAATTAATTAACTTATTAATTGGCTTAAGTTTTATGCCTTTTAACTGTCTGCTGCTCTCTTTTTTTTCCTATTGTGCTACCTGCTATATGTACCCTGAACTGCTCCTCGAGAGAGAGATTAAGTTTCATACTTTTATTTTTAATTGCACCATGGCAACATAACAAGCTGACATGCAGATATGGTTGTGAAACACATCGCCAGAAATGGGAGCAGTAAGGATGGAGGGTCCCATTTGAGGAAAAAAAGGAAAAAAAATGGGGAAAAAGTCAACAATGCGAATGCAAAGCTATTACTAAACAGCAGTACAAAGCCTCGTTCACCAGATATTAGTAGAGAAATGGTTAGCAAACTTAACGAGATTTTACAATAAAATGTTTCGGGAGAGATAAACAAATCTGACCACGCTCCTTTATTTTTCTCCTTTGAAAAACAAGGTAAGAATTGCTCAAAGTCAGGTCTAAATCTTCGGGTATTTTTTGCCATTTCTTGAAAGTAGTAGACAGGTATTGTTTTATATATGCTGCACAAATTCAGAGCATTTTTGTTTTCTTCAGTTTGTTGTTTCCGCTGTATTGAGTACTCTTTGGGGGGTATTTGTAAATATGAAATCAGATTTCACGTTCAAATGTCTGGAATAAACTGAATGATATATCTCTTCTCCAGAGAGTTTCATGTAGAGGTTCCTAGATTTACAACAAATTGTCTGCCAAACCGGGGTTTTTTAAAAATTCTGCCTCTTTTTGGTCAAATCGCTCTTTTCATCGATCATATGCATTATATGCACGTCTTCGTTTCCCCCTTTCATTTATGTGCGTAGTGAATTCATACGTGCACGTAATCTGTCCCAAGGAATGGATTATGGTGCACACACAATGTGAAAATGGCATACAACAGGGTGCTACTCAGTGCAGACGGGGGCAGTGTATTTATCCTTTTGATGTGAAATGATTGCTGCCCAGTGCATGACAAAGGATGTTTTGATTGTTCTGTGCTTATTTCAACACCAACAGGGACAGGGAGCACTCTTCGTGTCCCTTTTTTTGGTTCTGAAGTCACAGAACCAAAAACATTATCTTGAAAAGTATACATTGTACATTGCAATATGTTGTATTTTTACTAGATTCATTGTTTGTTGTCATCTCTGTTTTGATCTTGCATCTGAGCTTTCTCACTATGCAGTGTCTCAGGTCAGTGTTGACATTTGTCCTGGATCCTCTGTGAGCATTTGTAACCAACCAAGATCTGCTGAGATGGCAGACCTTAGACTTTATGATAGCATGTGCTGTGTTTGCTTGTAGCTGATAACTAGATATTTTCATTTATCTATTTTTTATGGATTTATGTCATGCCAATTCATGACAAGATTCAAGTAAAGGCACTTTACACAGAAACCAAACAGGTTCAGTACAGTCCAAATAAATACAGTGTTATTCCAGCTGAGTCCAAATTAAAAAAAAAACCAAAAAAAAAAACCAAGGATTTCATATTTTTTTTATTACACTCTTATGCACTATTCACACTCGACTAAAATTACCTCTGGAGTTGAAGTAATTATAAAATTACACCGCGATATCTGCATTTAGTTTAGCACATTTGCACTGGATGAGGGAAGTTTGTGTTTTACCGGAATTTACAGACGTTGATGTCGGAAGTGACATAAGAATATTCAATTTGAATATTGAGTTAAAAAACATCTGATCAGATACTCAGGAGTTAGAATTCAGTGACACGACAAAAGAAGAAATTGGCTCATCAGCCTAAGTTGTAAGTTGCCATGGTAACAGTAAACTCCACGGTTACTGTAACCAGATCCGGAGCTTTCGTTGAAGCCCTAAAGGTTTTGCGCTGTCAGAGAGCTTAAAACGTTGTTTTTAAGTCTTCAATGAAGCTTCAATTGTGTCATGGAGCTATATGTGTCTTCATCTCATTGTCTTTCTTCTGCTCATCTGGACTTCTTTTTTCATAAGTCTCCGAGTGAAGCTTCATCTTGATTGATCTCTGTGTGTTTATCATCTAAAAATATCAGATCATTACACTATGGGGTGGATAAAGGCTGAAGCTGCAATATAATATCACACTATGTACTGCAATTGCCAAAATTATGCAGGGGAAGAGGCACAAAAGGTAACAAGAAAATTAAAAAAAAAAAAAAAAAACATTCAAGCAGCACATGACCAAATTACTGAAATGCATTGGGATAGGAATGACATTATTTCATGACCTCAGTGTTTGGTGAAATAGGGTAGGTAATTTGCTGAGATTTTTTTTATTTCACCAAACACAGACATGGTTTATTCAGACTGGATTAAAATCACTGATCTCACCCGTAATTATTACAAATTACCACAGTTCCCCAGATACAATGATTACTGTGATCAATATGAAAATATCTGATTACTTTACTGCACTTTGTAGTAGTCATACCACAAGAGCAAGTATTTTGGTCAGTAAAAATAATAGATTAGCTAAACCCAACCATTTGCAGTTGTCTACTCGCAAAGTTGCAAATGCATGGAATTTTTTTTTTTTTCTAAATTGCTCTGAGGGACGATTCTCATTTTGAAATAAAATATGAAGTAATAGCATCCAGCGTAAGTAATTCCTAGACAGTCTATTTTCTTTAAGTGTCCGGGTCCAAAAACAACAACTTCAAGGCAAGTAAAGTCAAAGTTTATTTTTATAGCACGTTTAAAACAAGAGTTGACCTAAGTGCTGTACAAACTGCACAGATAAAACAAACCAATATCAATATAAGTACAAAGCTAAGAACAATAAAACCTAACACAATGAAAAATCCTGAGTAATAAAAATGAAAAATAAAAACTTATATGCTCACTTGGTCCCAATAGAATAAGAAAAAAAAAACTATATCCTTAGGAGAGTTTTAAAATGATCAAGCTGTTATATGAAAAGGCAAATTAAAAAAAAGAAAAAAAGCTTTATAACCTCGTTTTTTTTCTTTTTCTTTTTTTTTTGTTTGATAACGACTAATCAAAACCATTACACATCTAAACTTCAATATTATGTAAGTTTAATAGCAGGAAATCACAAGTCATCCTGGTCTCTGTGGCATTCAAATATATGTGTAGTCCAGCTAGTTCTATCACTTTCTTTTTTCTTTTCTGCTATGTAGCCTCACCTCAAGCGTCCCTCCATTCACTCATCTGCTTTCTCCTCTCCCCATCCTTCTGCTCTCTCCTGCAGGGACTCAGGAAGCTAATGACATTGTGCTGACTCTTCATCATTAATCAAGTCTCCATTAGACAAGCTCATGCAAAGCTTTAGAATAATTGATACTGAGAACCAAGGAGGAGTGTTCACATTGAGTAAAAACATCGCTCCATGACATTAAAGACAGCACAATGGCATTCCAGCATCTTGCTTTGGTCAAAAGCAGCTCATTAACACTTTATTTATTTTTTAAATTATTGTAATTGGGGACATCATCATGAAGTATTCGAGAAGTGTGGTTTGTTTGGTAACTTCACTTTTTTGACCATTACACTGGATAGAATTCCAAGGTCAGATGACGTTCTGTTGAGATGAGCAAACATGCAAACATGTGATTGGCAGATTAGCAAAAATACTGTGATTCAAACTCAGTATGACAGGATATGCTTCCTTCCCCAGTAATACACCTGCCGAGAAGCAGACTGTGATAAAGTCGCAAAACAAGAAATAACTCCAAAACAGAGACGATCACTTAACTTAACATCCTGAAATTTGATATGACTCTTAAACAGGGTTTGAAATAAATTAGGTTTTGATCACCAAAATATTGTCACCAAACATCAAATATCATCAAAACCCACTATAACAGTACCTGCTCTGCTTACACATGTTCTGTCAGCATCTTTAGTGAGTAATGTTTACATTGTCATGGGTTTAATAATAATACAATAAAAATAATGACTAAATTGAAGGCCATCTTTATATTCATTTTTTTTTAATATATATTTTTTATTCAGAACATGGCAGAAGCTGAGATGGTTACTGCCTTTCTGTTACTTGTTTTTACATGCATGGTGATGGTGGACATGAATGACAAAAAAAGACTCAAACTCCAAGGGCACATCAAGAACTCTACATGTCATCTGCCTCTTACAGTCCTAGTCAGCACAGCGTTAACACCACCCACTATACTGCAGTTTTTCAGGAACGAGGTCAATTATCTAACCTGAAACAGAGAATTGCCTTGGCCCTATAAGTTCCCCAAAACTCTTATTTCAAGGCAGTTCCTGGTAATGGAGACATGTGTCAATGCCCCTCTACAAATCCAAACCCGCCTTATGAACTTTTTTGATATTATCAAAGTTTAACTGAGTTGCTTGATGTCTTTTTCATCTAATTTTGATATTATCTGTGCTGCAATGATGGTTGTACAGCCTATTTCTTTGAATATAAGTTAATTTAGCCAAGAATCAGCCAAATGTACTATTGTTTAATGTATGCTTTTTTGAAGGACTGTCCGGTGTGCATTAAACATTTGATCTGAAATTTCACGTCTTTCCTCCGTTAGCTCTTGGGAACTGATGGTGTAAAGTCTGTAGAATGTTGATTAATATAGCCTTGGTGCTTTGTGCTTTTTGTGTAGCCAGCATACCTTTCTGGCACAGATGCACATGTGCGCCAGTACACAGCTTTTTCCTCGTTATGAGTTGGAGCAATCTGCTGAGCTGGGGGAATCCAGACAGCAATTATCTGAGCCAGAGAGTCAGCAAGCAGTACTACACCAGAAAAGGGGCTGTTAGACAGAGACAACACTTCGTTCTCAGCATTGGCTCATCACACTGCCCTGTGTTTGGTGACAATGAAACAGAAGAACGAGAGCACTAACAGGGCCAATTTAACATGTTACAAAACAAGAATGTTGGTGCGTGGGTGGAAAAAGGAGGTACCCAAAGACACTGATGTGATGTATTGCTCTGCCAATAGCAAGTCTGAAGCTGAATTATGTGTGAAGCCTTTGAGAGCCTTCCTTTTACTTCACTAATGGCAAAAAAAAACAAAAACATTGATCTCTTTTCAGCCAACACCTGCTCTGTTACAGGAACTGGTGACATATACCGTCTAATAAGATCCGGTTTCAGTGCATGGTTTAAGGTTTAAGGGCCACTTTCCCAAAAGGCATAAAATCCGATCGCCTCTTTTTCCACCTCCCAGAGTAGACAAAAAGTTTCAAAAAAGGAGGAACCACTTATGTATGGAAGAGACATCCACCCATTCCATAACCCCAGAGAAGTGTGGGAATTTCTCACAACTTTCTGGTTGCTCTGTGTGTGCAGCACCTTTATGGGGGCTCAGAAGAAAACTTTTGTCTCCACCATATGTCATTATTCTCATTCACTCGCTTTACATAATTTAATAATTCTGAATTTGGGAGATACAAGAAAACTTAGTTTTCAAAGAGAAAATGAAATCAGGCGCTATACCTTATGGGCTGACTGAAGAAACATAGCTGGAATTGCATCCTTTCACATCAAGGGAAGGATGATTTTTGTCATAATTACTCAGTATAATATTTTATGAGTAAGAAAACGCTGATTAAATTTGCATAAAGTGACATAAATACTTTTAACCATTTCTGTTTGTGACCCATAGTCATAAACACAGTGGAGCCAGACTTGTGGTTAAAACCCACTCACAAATGAAACAGCATCTCGTGAGGACAACCCAGACAATTCCAGCTTGAGGAATCACAGACAGTGCTATTATTTACTGTACTGATACTGTACACGTAGCTGAATCTCTCTAGTTACACTGTTCAAACCTTCCTGGTCAACTTCTCCACATCAGCACGCTTCACACACACACACACACACAAACTTATACACCCTCAGCCTGTTAAAAGGACCATGACACTGTTATAATTAAATTAAGAAAACAGCATCTTCTCCTTTACATTGATTCTTTAAAAATAATTATTATTATGAGCACAATGGATGTGATTGATGCCTTTCTTTTCATTTCACACACACAACATTGAGTCCCACTAGGTTTATTGAATGCCAGTTTCATGTACTTATTTGAGGGCTTTTTCTCTCTTGCTTGGGCCAGTTTGTAAATACCAATAGATTAAAGTTTGTTGCCCAATTTTAAATAAATGTTACAGAATGTGCCAGTATATGTGAGAGAAGGAAAGGGGGAGATATACAGGGCTTTTTATGGTGTACTTTAGGGTGTAACACTCTTCCAAGAAAAATCATTTTTTAATTGCATGTAACTTCTGACAAAGTTTATCATACTTATTGGAAATTATCAACAGTGACTTACATACTGATAATAATGATACAACTGAAAGAAAATAATAATAAAAGTAATAATAATAATTTTTACAAATTTCCTTTATAATAATATCTTATAATAATATAATAATAATTATAATATATTATATATTATATATCTATAATATATATAAAATTATAATAATTTCCCTATAATAATAATAATAATAATAATAATAATAATAATAATAATAATAATAATAAATCATCATTATTATTATTATTATTATTATTATTATTATTATTATTATTATTATTATTATAAATTATTATTATTATAAATTATTATTATTATTATTATTATTATTATTATTATTATTATTATTATTATTATTATTATATTCCATCAATTCTCTATACCCGTTTTAATCCATTACTGGGTCACAGGGGTCTGCTGGAACCTATCCCAGCTCATTACATTTATTAAGCAGGGGTACACCTGGACAGGTTGCCAGTCCATCACAGTTATTATTATTATTATTATTATTATTATTATTTTTATTATTATTAAGTGGTACTAACTTTTCTACTGCATGCATTACAAAGACCTAGACCTGAAGTATAAATGAGGGGTCACAGGATAGTACAGCATTTCAAGGCCTCCCATTATGTGGATCAGAGTATTCTCCTCAACACTGAATAATTCATGCTACGAGAGCATCTGCTAAGTCTTTATTTATTCATCTCCCCCCACACACACCTCTATTTGAAATGGAAAATGAACAAAGGCAGTTGGTGCTCATTTTGGAGTAACCTGAGAACAAAGTTACTACTGAGAACAGGTTTGAATGTAGGTACTTGAAATAAGAACATTTACTCTTGAAATTTGGGAGGTGATGCTGAATGTTGAAAGATAAGCTGTCTTTTGAAAACAAAGAAAGAAAACTGATTTTCCAGATTTTATTTCAATTCAGGAGGCATATTTTGATCAGTGTACTGTGTGGTATTTGAATTGCACTGACAAAAGACGAGCAGGTGAGAACACAGGAGGGATGAACTGGGGAGGGAAGGGCTGTTCCCGTAGCACCCTTTGTTTTATTTATTCCAGATCCTCTCTGTGTCCTATTACTCATGCAGCAGGCTGAGAGCTCTTACTCATTGAAACCCTGCTAAAGCCCTGCGTCAGCATCAAAGACAGACAGAGAGAAGGGAAACAGAGAAAGCGTGGGGGGCAATAGACAATGCAGAGGTGAGATAAAACACTCATCCTGCTCTCAGTCCTTTTTTCCTGAGTATGTCTGCCGGTGGTCGCTATCCAAATCTCCATTAGTCTCCATGAATAATGAAAAAGAACAATAAGGGCGTTAGCACTGAAGTCTTTCTTCCTTTCACTTCCTGTACCTACTTTCTCGTGACCAAGTGGATAGGAATATAAAGAGACAAGTCTGAGAAAGCAGAAATGATCTAAAGGAGAAAATTCTACTTCTTTGTTGAATTACTCACTCTTTAAATCTTGCAGCCAGATGGGTCATTACTTATGGTCTTATCTGTTTAAGGTGAAATGCAATGGAGACAAAATATTTCCTTTGATTTAAATGTTTTTTTGAATCTATCTATCTATCTATCTATCTATCTATCTATCTATCTATCTATCTATCTATCTATCTATCTATCTGGTTCAACCTTTCACTCTCTCAGTCACATGGTAGCAACTCCATGCACTTAGGTACATCGATATGGTAAAGGTGCCAATCAAAATGGAGGAAAAAAGGTGATTTTACTGTTTTTGAACATTCCATGGCTGCTGATACTACATATATGGGCTCATTTGAGTATTTTCGAAATTTGTGGTGTAATGGGATATTCACTCACAGCCAGAAAATGACCTAAAAAGACAGTGAATCCAGAGAGCAGCAGTTCTCAGGGTGAAAATATCTTGTTGATGTCAGGGGTCACATGAAAATTGATAGATGTTGTGCATAGAGTCTACTTAAGGAAAAAGGAAGGTGTGACCAAACCTGAAATGCAAGCTGTACCTCTGAAAACAAGTCCAAATCCCACAACTGTGACTTCTGATATTTTAAAGCAACTTCACAAAATGTCAGCTCCAACGCTGTTTATAATAGGCTGAATCAGCAACCCTGGCAGAGACATAAAGTATGTCCCACTAAACTAATTATATTCTATCATGTAAACCCAAATTATGAGGAGAATGCTTTATTAAGGCAAATCATGTAAATGCTTTAATCGGAATATTGTGTTACGATTAAAGTCAATAAAAACTATTGTGGTTCATGTAAAGGTACTCAGTGATACTGATTATGATAGGCCTTGCACCAGATCTGCACCAATAAACATGTTATCTGTTAGCAAGACATGTAGCTTTTCACTGATGAAAAACTGGAAATAAGTGTATTTCTCTGAGCACCAGCTATTTTCATAGCCTCTGCTTTGTTATCTACATCCCTCAGCTCAGGCAAGAACCCACCCTCACAACACATCAATGTCTCACCTTGTTTTTGTCAGAATATTTGAAACAGCTCAAATCAGACAATAACAGCTGGCCTCAGATGGCTTCTTGTAAAAATTCTCAGCAAAGGCTGAGAGAAGTGATTGCCAAAGAGGAAGGGTATACAGGCTGAAAGAGAGAAATTAAATGTAATATACAGACTTTGAGAGGTAAAGATTGGTAGTGATGAAAGAGAAATGTGAAGGAGTCCAAAAAAGAGTGAATCTTAGAAAATACAGTGTTTATCGTGTACCCTCACTCTCACTCCAGCTCTTCCTTTTCAGTGACAGCAGGGAGAGATGCAAGGGTGCAACATGAAAGGAGGTGACAGAAATTTGTCAGATACAGCCTTCCTTTGTCACATCACTTTGAAGGGATGCCAATTACTTCTGACTTGTGGTACACTTGCATCACCTGTCTTGGGGTTCGAGGTGGATTGTCTTACCTCTTGAAGATGTTTCTACATGTTTGTAGTTGTCATTCAATGTCTGCATGACAAATGTCAATGTGGGTAGGGCACTCTACCAGTATTTTCACATTTAAGACATACTTAGAATTTTTTTGTTGCTGTTGTTGTTTTGAAGTATTAGATGTGCAGTGTTCCAAATATACACCTGAAGCACAAGGAGCTGTATCTTTTCATTTGGCAACTTTACTATCTTTCTGTCTGAAATTATGTTAATGATCCATCACACTTCTCTCAGCAGCTGGAGCTCAAGGTTGGACATCTACTACAGGTTGCACAACCCCAAATAAGAAGATGATGAAGGCAATACTAAAGAAAGTAACAATTCTTTAATTTACTATGACTTTTGTTTCTTCTCAGACAGTATAAACCCACTATGTTTTTTTTTCTTCCATCAACTTCATTTCATATGTTAATGTACATTGATTGGTGCATTTCAGGCCTGTAACACATTCCCACACAACTGGGTACATAAATTCAATTCACTAAACTTTATTAGTCCCCGAGGACCAATTTAAAAGGCACAGTGAAGCAGCATGAAAGAAGGCATTGCGAAATAAAGAGAAATATAGTAACAAACGATTGTACATTATGTAAAAAACAAAGGATAATTTAACACTGAGACATCAACATTCTAAAATATACACCAAAAATGTAAATATTGTAATAATGGCAAAGGTAATAGTTTGGAGGGACAGTAAGGTCCACATTGTACTGAGGAAGAAGTGGTCAGATCATGATGTAATTTGACAGGGTAAGAGTCTTGTGAACTCGGGTGGGGCTGGGGGAGGGAGTCGTTAGGAGTTGAGGAGCAGAATGGCTTAAGGGATGAAGATAGTCCTCCTCCTTTGTGTCCTCTAGCCAGGACAGCAGAGCCATCATCTGGGGGAGCCACTTGAATGCTGAATCAAGAGGGAGTAAAGAGTCTTTGGTTATCCTTGCTGCTAACCTGAGTGTTTGCTGCTCACAGATGTGAGCTAAAGTATTGACAGGCAGTCCAAGGATCTCAGAGCATACTGTGACAGTGCTCTGGAGGTGTTTTCTGTTCTGAAGGCAGGTGGAGTAAAACCAGGAGGCGATAGAGAATGTGATGATACTCTCTATAAATGAAAAATAAAGTGTCAGCAGAATGTTTTTGTTATCTCCAAATGAATTGATCTTCCTGGGGAAGTACTGTCTTTGGTGACACTTCCTTAGAAGCATCTCTGTATTGGAGGAGAACCTTAGTAGTTGATCAAAGGTGGTGCCAAGATAATTGTACTCCGCCACTAGCTCTACTGGCTTCCCGTGGCTGATGGTGGTGAATGCATCAGCCAGATCCCTCTGCTTGTTGCAGACATGAGCTGCCGCACCAGTTGACAAAATCCTGCAGAATCTGGCTGTTGTTCTATGTGGAGCCAGACAGCAGAGGCAGGCTTCTTCTGACCTATAATGTTGCCATTCCATCTCACATTTGAAATGGATTTTGAGATTTTGGAAACCAAGCAGTGTTTCAGTTAGTGTTTTGTTTTCTTCTGCCAATGAACATGTCTGTAATAGGTCATCATTGTTGAATTTTTCTTTTAAAAATTCTCCGTTGGGGACGGGTCAGGACTGCATTCCTACACACATACTCATGTTCCTTTTCCATGTTTATGTAAATTGTGTGCAATGTCATTTTACATTGTCTTGGTGGAGAAAAAGAAAATGCATGAGCATCCCTGAAAAAAGATGTCTTGAAGGAACCATATATTGCTCTAAAACCTCAGTGTTCTTTTATGCATTAATGCCGTCATCTCAGAAGTATCAGTGATATTTTCCTGGGGCATTGATACAACCCCATGCCATTACAGAGCTTAGTTTTTGGACTTGTTGCTAATAACATTCAGGATGGGTTTCATTCATCCTTGGTGCAGAACACACAGTGCCCATTTCTTCCAAAAAGAAATGTCAAAATAAAAAAAAATCTGGGATTTATGTGAATACCAATTTCTCTGACCATATTATACATTTCCAATGTGCAATGGTCCATTCCTGATGCCCTCAAACCCAAACCCGGCTCACCACCCAACCTCTTATTAGCCCTCAGATTATTAGTTTTGTGATGTGTCAATTATTTGCAGCCTTCCTTCTCAACTCCTTCCCCTTTAAAATCTTGACTTATATGTTTATAGAGATGCTGATCGAGAGGGTCTACTGGATGTCAACTATCAAGCTCAACTGGCTGTCTTCTCAAATCTATTTTAGGAATTCATAGACTTTTCATCCTAAGTCGTGTGTTCTTTCTGAGTCCATCTTTTCTTCTTTCCTTGTTTTCTTTCTTTGTATTTTCATTCTTCTCTTAAATAACTTATTCATTTGGTCATCGGAGAAGGGCTGGGACAGAAAATGAAAGTGGAGGATTTTGAATGTCAGCACTTTCTCCAGTGTGCATTAGCTTCAACTTTGCATTTCCCTTTGGCAAAATTTTGTCTTCTCTCCAACTTCCAATTCACACTGCTTTGCCTTGGGTCTCGTGCCTCACCTTCATTTCTCATCATATTTCTTCTCCATATATAACAAATTTGAAATTTAAAGTAGGAATTTGTTTCCGAACTCTCAGAAGTGTTTGCCTTCATAGGAGACAACAGCTTCTTGATCATTTTGTGTGCAGTGTGTACACATCAGATTGCATCTGAAGACTGCAGAGGAAGCAACATTTGAACTCTTTAGGCCTTTCAGTTGTGATGGGAATATCGTGAAAAATACTCTTGTACCTCAGGTGGCTTACACACATTCATACATTTGTCTAAAAATAATTGCAGTTAAGATTTAGAATCTTATCCAATTCTATAATTTCAAATCTGTCTATGCTATGATTTTCAACTATATTGGTCAGATTTTTTTTTTTTTTTATGTGGTTTATGACAATAATTATTTTGAAACAATACTCTTCCAAAAAAAATGTTTACCAATATTCCCTTTGTTTGTCAGTCATGGCTTTTGCCTAAACATGTCTTACTTACTCAGATAAAAAATAATAATAATAATTTAGCCTTTTTTCTGTTGATTTTAGAGCTTGAGAGTGTCTACGCTTCCTGAAAGAAATACAGGGTGTCCTTTAGTCAATCTTTTTTTCATTTCTCTCTATCCTTTGCTATCAATGAGTCCTTGGCTTTGTGATAAATCTTTACAGAGAGAGAGAGTGATACAGGCTAGAAAGAATCCCTAATATTTGATTCTGGAGGGGTAGGAGATGGTTGCAGAAGAAGAAAAAAAAAAGCCCAGTATGCATCTTCTTCTCAGTGTGTTGGTTTGGCTTCCAGACAATGTGTGTACGCAACTGGATGTTGATGCATGTGTACTGAAAAGTGTCTTTGAGAAATGAGCAGCTCAGGTGTGATCTGCCCTGAACCCTTCTCCTACATTAGTTTTGTGAAAATGTTGTGCCACAGTACTTTGACTGGTTGTTACTATCTACAGTCTTTTATTTGCTACCAATCTTACGATGAGTTTCCAAAACACAGAACCAGGAAGAACTGTGACAAAAGGATGATGACCTGTGGTGAATAAGTATCTCTCTTCTGTAGTTTTGGACCTCAGACTTTAACTGAAATAGCTGGAGTGAAAATTTACTGGAGACAAAGTAGAGTATCCCACACATAAGACAGAGAGGGTGTATTTAATACCAAAGGAGTGGTACAAGAATGAGGAGAGTATAACTCTCAGTGAGAGTAGAACTCTCACTGATTTTCAGGGGTTGAATGGGAAAGCCCTAAAAGCTGCACTGTGATGGTGGAGCCAAGTTAGGAATAAAATTTTTAACAACCAATAGAAATGGTTTGATTCTGTTCTCTGTACTCCCAAAGAAAATCTGTCTCCCTTAAAACGACCCTTGTCTCGAGAATCAAGGGAGCCAACTCATTTACCTGTCACCACATTAAAATTCTTCAGACGGCCTCTTTTTAATTTAAAGTAATTATGACTGAAGAATAAAATATAAATTAGATATATACATGGGAGCTGGGCCAAAAAAGGGAAGGATTTGAGTAAGAGACAGATATGATCAGGTGTGTAACGGGTGCCAGGAAAAGCCAGTAGACGGTGTGTTCGTACCGACAAGCAGTGAAATATGAAGCCTAAAAAGCAAAGTGACAGAGAAAAATGCCTCTCTCCCTTTCTGTTTCATCCCTTATCACTGTGAATCAGTCCTCTGTCACCAAAAAGTCATGTTGGTGCATGCCACGCCTTGTGAACACTGCTAAAGAGACCGATAGGGCCTGGGTAAAAACAAAGCGATTACCTCTTCCTAGCATTGTTTAATCAGTCTCCCACCATGCTTTAGATAACCTTTGACTCAGGCTTGATGGGAAATTAAAACGATTTCTTTGGCAATGGAGAATTCAAGGAGCACTTTCCTGAAGGACATTAGCTTCCTAATTAAATTCTGGGCAACTCTCCATTATGGGGTCAACACAGTCTGCCTTTTCAGTCAAAAACCAGGAAGCGAATTACAACCATTCATCTCCGTATTGGTTCCTCTTGTGCCCTGTGACATCACCATCCTTACTGAGGACCTTGTGTCCCCATTAAATCTCCAGGGTGTACAACAAGAAATAGTGTGAAATAGCTGTCCACTTTATAAAACTCATAAAATGTGACATTGCATGTGTCTGGCAAATGTTTTGAGACTTTGTCTTTTATTTAGAACGAATAAATTATTTGGATGAACAGAATGTTCATCTCTGCTTTTACACCATTTCATATTCACTTCAGATGGCATTCTGTTCTCCTTTTAGTTACTTTTTAGAGTACAATGTCTAGACAGCAGTTTCATGCATAAGTACAATAGATTAAAAAACCTCTATTTGGCCCTTTAGTCTGCAAGCTCTTTATTGGTATTATGAATACGTCAGAAAGAAGCACATGTATCATTTAACTTGACTTGAAAACAATGCAGGGTGTGTGTGTCTGCGAGTGTGTGTGCATGTGTGTTTTCAGAGCTCTGGATCTGTCATCATTATGCAGAACAGATGCAAACTCTGCATCTTCACACACAGCTACATCAAGACAAGAGCTCTAATAAGAGATGAAGAAATACTAAGAACACGTAAACTTGTGAACAGTATCATGAATTGAGTCTGTAATAGAAGTAGGTCACGGCACCTGAGAAAAAGGCATTGATTTCACGCTGTCATAAGACAAAGCATCTCCTCACTCACTGCATCTCATCACTAGTGACTACATATATTGACTTGGCTGACATCAGTTCATAAAAAAGAAATATTGAAAAATAAACGATTTTAATGCTGCTTGATTATTTTCTGTAGCTTTTCACAGTTTGCATGTGCTGCCATCCCTTACAGATAGTAACAATGAGAAAAGATGAGGAATTGGCATGTTTTCATTTCATAACTTGATTACACAGGAATTGAACCCCAAACTTTTACGTTTTGTAATTGGCCTCTTTGGAAATGTTGGAAAGTATGTGAACCCTTTGGAATGTCCTTGTTTTTGCATAATTTGCATTAAAATGTGATCTGATCTTCATCTGAGTCACAGCAGACTAAGACTATGTGCTTAAGTTGGCATTCAAAGTACTGGATTAAAAGTAGCTCAGAAGAATTATGAAATAAAGCTTGTTAGTTTGTAGTTTGCACACCTGGACTTAAATTAATAAAATAAATATGGACAAGTCATTTACTTTTTTTGATAAACACTTTAGGATTGCCTATAATGAAAATAATAAAGAAAAATGTTTCTCAAAATGAATGTTTTAAAAAGATCACATTTTTCATTCAATGAAATTTAAGGAAACATTTTATAAACATGGTTGTTCCATAAGAACTATCTAAATATGTAAACCATGTCTCCCAAAAAAAGAGATCTCTGAAGGTATCTGATCCAGAGTAGTTGGTTTGCATCAGGCAGGAAATGGATGCAAAGTAACCTTAAAGGCCAAGTTCACACCCCATGCCTTAATGCTTACTTCTGTTTTGTTTTTTGTTTTTTGTTTGTTTGTTTTTTTTTTGTTTCTTTCTTTTTTGTGCTTGTTCATATTAGCATTTTAGATGCGCAGGAAGGCGAAGTGACATCAAACACAGTAAGTCAAATGTTAGGATGTAAACATAGATCAACCAGCAGGGAGCCTCTGTGATTTTTGCTTTACGTTTTGTGCAGTCGATGTGAAAAAAATTTATAAACTAATTTCAATGAAAAGAAACCTATGGAAAAGGAGAGCAATTTTTTTGTAACATCACCTTTTCCTGGAGCTTCAGCTTCAATATCTGTACAGAGACATGTGTGGAGGAGGAATTAGAACCAGGAGTGGAGGACAATCACATGACTGGCTTTACTGAAGCAGATTTTACTGAAAAAAAGACAATATTTTCCACCAACGCAGAAATGTGACATTAATCACATAACAGTGACATCAGAGACAGGCAACCTGACAGTTCAGATTGAAGTCACATTGGAAAACATCAGATATGTATCCGATTTAATACCACGTGAAAGTGACCCAGGTCTGATGTGGAAAAAAAAATCCTTTTGAGTTGTTCAGAAAGCCAAAAGAAAATCAAAAAATAGGATTTGGGTCACTTTTCCCTGCAGTTTGAGCACAGCCAAAGTAGCAGTCATCATTGCATGGTTAAAAAAAATGTTTAAAAGTTGTGATGGTTTATAACTGTAGCTTAAAGTGGGCATCTATCAAGGATGACTACAAAAACACAACACGGAAACCTCAGTAAAATTAAAAAAAAAAAAAAAAGAACTCGAGTAATAGTCAAAGCAGTGAATATGTCAGCAAACTGACAAATTCAGTTTGTGAGGCTATGATACCTAAATAATTGAGGAGGCAGGGGTCTCTCACAGGACACCACAGAAGAAGATGCTGCTCTGAAGGGTTTAAAAAAAAAAAAAGAAGAGGGGTGGGGACTTTTGCTTCGACCCCTTTTTACTATAAAGCACCTTGGCTATCCCTAATGCTACAAGAAATGTTTTGTGGACTGCTGAACACTATTGTTTGAGAAGAATACTTACTCAATATTATGAATGTAACCAAAAAGGTTTGGCTTATTGACAACTAAACATCATCCAAATGGTGATGTGAAGAAGCATCATGAGCTGGACTTGCGTTATCCTACAGGATATTGTATAACATCAGATAGCTGTCCACCACCTAACACTATGCAGATGTTTGGTGATGTTGTTGGACAATGACCCCTAAGCACTGAATTAAATCCAACAAGGAACAACTTCAGACAAAGAAAAGAAGATCTGTGAAAGAAGATTATATTTTATTTCAAATTAATGCAGAAACCTGGTTAATTGCAAAGGGTTTTCTCAGTTTCTAATCATTCTGTTTTTGTTACACAGTTGAGTGGTGCAAAAATGAGAGTTTATAAATTTGCGTCCTCTGTGCAAGAACTGTCTGTAATTATGTTGTTTTCTTCAGGAACATTTCTGCTATCTATCAAGTAGCATGGTGGCTGTTTATGCTACTAAAATTCTTCTATGTTCCCTTGGTGAACGTTTGTCCACTAAGATGCTGAGTCTAACTGTTAAAATCTGCAGATGAGTCACAGTCATATACTACAAAACATATTTGCCTGTCCTAAGGTGACATTGTCAACAGTTTTACAATAACTGCCCTCTGCAACATTGACAGATTCATTCTCAGTGGAAAGAGTAAGGGTAATGCATAAAATGCTGATAGAGACAGTTAAATAATGAGGACATACTGTTGCAAATTAGGCATCAAATGAATGGATTCAAAGTGTGTTAATAAAGATTTTTGAGGAAGCTATTATTTCTAATAAGGTCAATACTGTATTGAGTGACTAGTTATAGTTTTCATAATAGAATAATCTATTTTAAACACAGGTTTTTGGTGTTGACTTTGATAATTTAAACATTGTGTTATGTTGGCATGGTAGACTTAAGAGTAAGATGACCACACACACACACACGCACACACACACACACACACACACACACACACACACACACACACACACACACACACACATAT
>JAOWBL010069779.1:0-17500 GCA_028564865.1 Zenarchopterus dispar
TATATATATATATATATATATATATATATATATATATATATATATATATATATATATATATATATATATATGTATTATCAGAACTTAAAACACTGGGATCTTGCTCTTAGAGAATGGCAGAGGTGTTGTAGGTACTTCATGGTTCCAGTTTTAAATTTAGAGGGCCATCCAGACAACTATGCATGAATAAATTAGATCAGGAGAAATCATTAATACCTTTATTAAAATTGCAAGAAGTGCATAATGTTAGAAGACAGGCGATGCATCTCTGACCCGCTCTGCATCCAATTAAAGCTAAAACTGCTTCAAGCAGATCCGAATGGGTTCGACAAAAATGTATTTTTTATTTAATTATGACACTTTCCCTAATAATTATTAATTAAACTATCTGACTTGAATCACAGCATGAGTGGACTTCAGGAGACACTTGTCAGGCTACATTTACCACTGTGTCCAAAGTCTCCAACTTGGAACAGAGTACAAACCACGCCAATATTGAAACCGAAAGAAAAATGACTCTTAAGTCACGGTGAATGAACGTGCAGACCACAAATTATGTTTACATTACCATGACTAAACCATACTACCTTTTCAGATGTCATTTAGTTTCCAATGGCACTAACTGGACTGACAGACAAATACCTTAGGCACAACCTAAGAATGACGCACTATGTTCATGCAAGTATGGCTAAAGAACACATGAAGTTGTTCTAGAGGGAACCTTACAGCGTTCCCATGAACAGCTTTCGAATGGAGACATGTAAGGCATCTCCGTGCATACTTCCGGAGATACGTCAAAGGCTGAAGTACGCCATACATGCGCTACTCAGCCGCAGTGGCTGCAACCGCTAGATCTTCTTCTTCTTCCTGCAGCTGTAGAAGGTGCAGCTGCGGTCTTCTCACAATGATTGACATCTAGAACGTTACAAACATTTCCACAAATATTCCAGCATATGAAACGATCAGGACACAGATGTTTGGAGATACTGGACAGCCACCACTTATGCAGCCCGACAAAATGGGTTGAAAGCTTCTGATCAGCAAGTTGAGACTGTCATGAGTTGTGAATGAGTTGTGTCCTGAACGATCATCTTCTGACAACGGTTTTCATGATATGGAGATAAGTAGACTATCGGTCAGTTCAGAGGCACCAGTACAGAGATCATATAAACTCTACGACCAGTGTGCAGCAGAAAAATCACCTCATTTTCTCAAGAATTCCTCAGGTTGTTCCTGAGGAAGGTTCCTACAAAGGTTGTAAGAAACTATATCTCCCTCCACGAATGTCTACAAACTCCAGATTTTGTAGGAACTGGGAGATTCACATGAACCCACCGTTCGTAACCTTAGTGACCAAGGTTTTAATATTTTATTTTTTTCCCCACAGCCCAATAAATAAACACACAGACAAACAAATCTCCACAGCTCTGTTCAACACTGGGGAGACGTCTGAATAAAAATACTCAAGCTAAGATGTTCATGTTTAAACACAAAAAAGTTAACCTCTCGTTTATGATCCAGCACACCCCTAAAAGCATCAACAGATCAGTAGAAATGTACAACATCAGCAGATGTTGAGTTAATCAGCCCATTCCCACCTTCCCTTCACTTTTCCATCTGTGTTGTTCCAACACTTGAGCAAGGAGAGGCTTTTCACACTTGAGTGGTTTTAGTAAGCGTAATCTGTGTCTAAAGCTAGATCTCAGTGGAAATGTAAAAGACCCTTGATTCTTAGCAGCATTTGCTCAAACTCTGCATTTGATAGTTAAAAAACAAATGCTGGTTCATTTGAAGTTTAGCGCCGGTATATTGGTTGGTAGGGTGAATCTGCTCAGTTTTATAAAACTGCTTTATTCTACTAGGTTTACTCATGCCACAAAAGTGTGATGAATATTTTTCTATTCCATTTCAACATTAGTTTAGATTTCAAGTGTTTTAAGATTGTTCTACAGTTGCAGGAGAGACGAAGAAAATAATGAGTCATAGACAGAATATTAAAACTCAGCTATTTTCTCAAATCGCTGCCGACTCTAAAAAAGCACCTGAAAGAGGTGAACATTAAAGACAACGTCTTCAGAACTACTTTAACAAAAATTTGATTGTTAGACTAATAATTCAACTACCATATTTACAATGGAGTCAAGATATTTTGTTTCTGTAATTTCAAAGATATTAGGGAATGCAATTTTTAGCTCAGAAGGTCAACCTGAGTGTGGAGGTTAAGCTGGTTTTACTAAACTGTTCGAGTTCCTCTTGTTTGGTCTCTTGGTCGGCCACTCGCATTTTTTTCTCCTCGTGTCTTCTGTCCCTAATTCCTTGGGTCTCTGGATTGTGTCGTCCATGAGGTCACCACTCTAGCTCTGTAACCTCAAGTCATCTTTAACTCATTGTTGACCGTTGTCACGCCTTGGCTTGGTAGGGACTGGATATGCAACATAAGCTGGAAACACTTGGTAAAGAAAAGTATTTTATTATTTTTAACATTTTATTTCTCTCAGCAAGCAGCAAAAAATACAAAAAAATCTGTGATGCACAACTGTAAGGAAATGTGCATCTGCTACAAAATACACTGGGGACATGAGTCCAAAGTTGTTGGAGTTGTTGTCGCTGAGC
The DNA here is from genome assembly GCA_028564865.1 of Zenarchopterus dispar. Taxonomy (NCBI): domain Eukaryota; kingdom Metazoa; phylum Chordata; class Actinopteri; order Beloniformes; family Zenarchopteridae; genus Zenarchopterus; species Zenarchopterus dispar. Next base: position 2,614 of record JAOWBL010069779.1, read on the forward strand.
GCTAGGCTACGCTTTCTACAAATAATCAAATATTCCTTCAAAATATTTTGAAATTCATATGTTTAAGTGACAATACTGCAAACATCTTATCTTAAATTCTTGGAAAAACAGCTTTAGAGGGACCTATATAAAAAAAAATTGTTAATAATTTCCCAGAGTAGATTATTCTATACCATTTTACTCAAAACCTCTTCTTCTTTGACTTTTCCCTGTATACGTTGCCAAAGCGGATTACCTGTTTCCATCTTACCCCATTTACTGCAGTTTTCTTTGTTACACCAAACATCCTCTTTTGTCACATCCCAAAATAGTTGTTTTGGTCTTCATCTTCTTCTCTAACTAACACCTCCTTCCCCAGCATCCTTCTGCCTATGTTTCTCTCTCTCTCCTCTTTGGATTTATTCAGCTCAAAACATGATGTACATTTTGTGCATGAAATTCCTCACCATTCCTAAAATGATTCATTTTCAAGGAAAGAGCAACTGATATCCACAGAAGCTTCACCATTCAAATGACACACATTAAGCTTCTTATCCGATCTGACTTTGTGCCTAGAGTGTTTAAAGAATCCGATTCTTCACTTGCTGCTATAAACACAAGAACTTGGGCAGAGCAGACAAAAGCAATCACAGCCTGGTGGCCAGACTTGATTGACAGCTCCACCACAGCTGACAAAAGCAGTTTGCCTCCAGAGGTTTCTGAGCCCTTTAGCATGTGCTGCCAGGCATTGAGGACGCCTGCCTCTGTCTCTCCCGGCTGGATGGTTCCTTGATGGGAGACTGCTGCTTTAGATGCAGCAAATGTGGCTCAACTCATTCACATCTCAGTACTGACAAAAGCTGCTGCCATGCTCCGTTTCATTTTTCTCATGGCCTGCGGTCACTAAATATATTGCCGCTCTCCTTCTAAAGGGCTGAATTGGATCCATTCAAATGTACAAGCTTAGCAAAAATCAAACTAAAAACTATGGGACAGTTCTGTATGTACGCCTGGAGACCAGGACTCCATAAATCTCTCATCAGGGCACATCTCCAGCAGGCTTCATTCATATCAATTTTTTACACTCACTGGGCAAATTTACCCCCCCCCCCCCCCCCCCCCCCCCCCCCCCCCCCCACCCCACCCCACAGAGCAGCAGTGTACACAACCTCACAGATCTCAAGCACACTGCATTTTAATTAATACTTAAAGGTCTCAGGAGGTGAGCTGGAGAAAGACTGCAAATTCATTTAAAGCCCTACCTGTCAGTGAGGCAAACAGGAAAAAGGTGGCATTAAAACAGAACCGATCATGCAAACACACCAGAACTGAAAAGAAACGGAGCCTCAGCTTCAACCTGCTGCAAGAAAAGCATCCAGATAAACTCATTATCCAAAATATCGGTGTTTAAAAATGGAAAAGGTCATTTTTCTCGGTTTTTAAGAGGTAAGTTTAACTGTTTTAAACAAAAACTAAAATATCCATCTGGTTATCATATTCCTTTCCTGTTGCTGTCATTACTGTAGGGACGAAAACAAGCCTGTGTGGTTTGATCTAAAATTCATATTAATAACTAAATTGGATAATTAAACAATATAAATCAGTTAAATGTTACATTTTAAGTTAGTGCTACACATAAGCTTTTTAAATAGAACTGATTGATATGCAACTGAAAAAGGTAACTGAAAACAAATAACGTAAAGATCGGTTCAATGATTAATATGCAACTGTCTTTAAAAATTTGGTCACAATTTCTAATTTTTCCTCCTGAAATTTTATATTCTGTCTCCCCACAATTTTATTTATTTCCTAAAACAATTACAATAGGCTAAAAAATTTTCTTTAAAAAATTAAAGTTGTTATCATCACACCTCTGTCATTGTCCAAATACTAATGGCTGTAACTGCATGTCCTTCAAAAATAAATCAATATATCCTTGTAACAGCGGGGTACGGCCCAGCCCCAGACGAGAATGCCGTCAGACAGTTTACAAGGACTTGAGTCATATGTCATCTGTCCGGCATTTGTCTGATTAACATGCCGTCCGTCTTCTCCCTGTTCCATCACAACTCATTACTTTAAGGCCCATGAAGATGGTCATTCGTCTAGGGAACCATGTTTACTTTGGTTTCTCATGACTACACTTTGAGCGGGGCAGTGATACGACATTGTAAAACTGTTTTTTTTTTTGTTTGTTTGTTTCATTACAACTACATTCAAATGGGAAATTACAGCAGTGCTCTAGGAGCGAGACGGACTGCAGGAAACAACAGATACACGTACCCCAGGTATTTAAGGGTCTGTTACTCTGAGCATGGTGGAGGACATGATCCTGCTCTCACCTTTAATCTCCACCTCATCGTGGTGGAAGGCTCTGCGTCACTGATCAGGAGAATCAAGTCATGGACTTCATTGTTTTGATTACTGAAACTGGCTCTTGACTGTCACCTCTCTGGTGGAGAAGGAACTTGAGTTTGTGCACGAGGTTGAGAGGTGCTGGTTAGACACAGACAAGCTCACCTAAACACACAGCACGGGTTCTGGAAGCAATCCCCTTAAGAGGTGCTGGATCTTCGTCAACTCTGGAGCTGCCTGGGGTGAGATGTGGCTGGCTGCAGCAGGATTGCTTAAAACCCCCGGCTCTGAGCCTGCACATTGTGGTTTTCCATTGTGGATGAGACAGTAGCTTCCCTGCACGTCATTTATGACCCATTGTTAGGCCCATTTTGCAACAGGGGCTTCATTTATAAAAGGTATTAATTTCACCAAATTAAAAACTGCCACCATCCCATCAACAGTAGGTAAGCTACAGCAGCTCAATAACATGATCCTAATATGAAATTCTGATTAATCTGTTAAAAAAAATATTGAAACAATTCTCATATTTACTACATTGCCCAAAAAGTCGCTGCCTGGATTCACCTAAGAAAATATGCAAGAGTCTCCAGGTCTGAAAAGCACTACAGCGATCAACAAGTCTCTGCTGGTTACAGTTTAATTAACCTCAACATATCAGTTAGGATAATTAAAAAAAGAGCAAAATCAACTGGCTAGGGTACATAAGAGTTGACTTTAAAGCAACAGGAAAAGGTGATGAAGTCTGAAGAGTTCAGGTTTAACTTGTTCCAGAGGGCTGGGTGAACCAGACTAAGAGGACGCTGGATAAGGTGAAGCACCCGTCACGATCTGCACCGACTGTGCAAGGCAAAGCTATGATCTGTGGTTACTTCATTTGCTCGGGTCTAGTTTAAGAACATTATGTGCCCATAAAAATAATAGGATCAGCTGACAGCCTGAATATACTCAGTGACAAAGGTTTTAGCATCATGTCTTCCCTGATGGCACAGGAATACTCCAAGATGACAATGTCAAAATAAAAGGGGATGAAATCATAAAAGACTGGCTCGGGGAGCAGATCAACACCAGTCCAGGCCTTAAGATTGCTCAGAATCTCTGGGATGTGCTGAGAAGATTTTACACAGAAGTCCAAGTCTTCCATCATCATTATGTGAACAAAGATTTATAGCAAAGTTGAACAGTAATAAAAGTTCTGACACTAATATAAGCTTACTGAAATCATGACATGGGGAATACATGCCGTAACTATAGCAACGAGTTATCCAACAAAATATTTTAGCATGCCTTTTTTTTTTTTTTTTTAAATATAGCCAGTGTACAAAGAAGTGCCTCAGTTTCGCTATCGTCTTCTCTCCACGCCGCCACTTGGCCACCATCATCGAGCCGCTCTGCAACCACACAAATCTTCCTTTACCATATTTGGTCAACAGTTTAGTAATGAGCTGACGTCACTGTTGCAAGTTTTTAGCGTGTTAAGATTAGGGGTTGAGAGATAAATCTAAATTTTTAAAAAAGGAGGATTTTCCTCCTGCATGGTCGTCTGTCTGCCCTTAGATTCATTTGTCTCGGTCTAAACGTCACATCTGGACCACAGACAAGCAACTAATGTTACATCACTGCAGCTGACCCACTACTACAAAGCATGACAGCAAATATTTAGTCATGAAGTCATAACTACATCATGTTTTACATTTTATTTTCAATGTCAGTCTTCAAAAATCCACAGTACCCCCAAACATTTTATAAATAAAGGATGCCTTTTTGGGATCATAATTTTCATAGACTTCAAACGAAATGGACCAACAAATATAAATCTAGATATGAGGATTATTTTTAATAGCCAACCCCTTGTATTGACTGAAAATTTGAAGTCGAGTCCCTGGGACATGACCAGATGCTGAGTATTCTCCCTCCAGTTGTTTTGTCAAACCATGACTGGTGCTGCGGGTCTGTGTCTTCAGTGTGATAAAAGCCCACTCATCTGAGTTTAACGGGACAAAAGCATGCAAGATAGAGAGCTCTGCATGCCATGTTTCTACTTGTATCAATCACCGTATCAATAATTATCCAGTTCAAGTGACAGGATGTCATGCATCCTGTAGTTATATTCCGAACCAAGAAACCTTTCTTTCCTGATTTATACTCTTATTTTCCAACAATTCTAGTACAAGTTAAACTAGCTGTAAACCTGTTATATGGCTGACCAGTTTTTATAATATACATTTCCCGTTTGGGGATTAATAACAGTGTTACAGAATTTAATGAAACTGTATTGAGCTCAATGTTTATTTAATGAATTGAAAAATTATATGGCAGATACAGAAGTACAGAAATTGATACTGAACAAAAAAAAAAAAAAAAAAAAGGCATTGTAACCACTGACAGGTGGCAGGTGAGGTGATATGAATAATGCCTGAATAAATTTGTTCTGCCTCATGAAATCAAGCAAAGCTGAAAAACTATGCATTATTTTTGCACGGTTCTGCACCTTTTGTCCTTGATGTGCCCCCACATTTAAAGCACGAACAGAAGCATGCACTGAGAGTGAAATCGCTGTAATTTTATTTGTATATCTGCACTGTTTGACAGTAATCAGAGACAATTTTCCTTGCTATATTGAGCTTGCCCAGGGACGAGATGCCAAGAGTGATATTTAATATTTGCTCGGGGGTTATGTTCTGGGTCTCTGAAAAGTGCCCAGAGACTAATTTTGATTGTAATAGAAGCTAAATAAATAAGCTGAACTGAACTGTGATGTTTGTGACAGCCTGTTACTGTATCTATTGAAGTCTCTGACAGGAATGGGGTGCTGAATGGAAACATAACCCTCAACTATTTATTTGGATTGGGAGTGCAACATCATGTCCTTTGACAATCAAAAACATTGTTGTTTTTAATCCCTTTGAATTATATCTTTATTACTGCATCAGATTAAAACAGCGAGCTCCTTATCAGAGCCAGGATATTCCACATCTTTGTGGATGGAAGTTAAGAGGTCCACCCCTCAGGACCCCTTTGATAAGTATGCACTAACACTGGAAAACGAGTGAACACTTCAAGCTTAAAAACTCCAGTCTTTGGTTCACCTTTTACTGATGTTGGGAACCAGTGATGTAGTGCTAAAGCGTCCCAGCAAATCCAAAAAGAGAAGAAACAGCAGCAGGAGAATGGATGGACGTACTATGTCTGCTCTTTAGTGTGTTGAAGAGATGTGTCTGAAGTACCAAGCTATTCCTTAACAAATACTGCATGTACTGGTGGTATGTAGCTGTAATTTTCCATACAGTCAAGTGATTCAGTGTTTCTTCGATAAACAGCTTATTGTTTTCTGGACTTTACGCAGACTCGTAACAGTGACACTCCAAATGGACATGCACTATGTGAGAGAGTGAGTAAAATAACTTTGTCACGTTTATTTTCAATTAATATTTCACTACCGTGCACATTGACACTTTTTGCTTATAAAGCAAAACATCTGCAGATTTTATTCAAAGATCCTTTTACAGGATCTACAGGAGCAGGAGCTACATACGCAATACTAAAAAAGAGATGAAAAAAGGGTTAAAAGCAGCGAGTTCCAGTGGAGGAACAATGCTCTTGATGTTCACTTCAAAAGGTGTCTTGTTTTAACCTCCATGTTGTCAAAAACATCCTTACTTTACACACACACACACTTTCCAAATGTCACTTGAGCTTTCTTGTTAGTTGCTGGAGTTTGTGTTGGATTCACTGATTCATGACCAGGCGTGTGTTTCAGATTCAAAGCAAACACCTACAGCCCAGTGTGACTGATCAAAGCAGATGAAATTGAATAATTCTCTCTGGCCTCGGGAGCACCTACCTGATATGTGTTGTCAAAGCTGTCATACATGAACCGTGTGATCAGAGATGTCTTTCCAACTGCAAGACAAGAAAAGAAAGACAGACAGTGTGAAATGATGGGCAGGAAGCTCCACCCTCCTGCTTCCAGACACTCAAACCTCACAGTGAAACTTGGCGTTGTTGTTTGGGTCACGAACATCCCCGATGCCTCGGGACCTCATTAGATTGAGAGGAGGTGACCGAGGGGTCGGCAGCAGCACGGGGTCCAGATGTAATTACATTACAGCTGTTGCTGCAAACACTGAATACTTCCAAAACACGTGCATTTGCAATCTGCTCATCCTGAAACCAGGAGATGTCATACAAAGGTGCAGCAGAAGAAGCGGTTGTAAAAAGTAAACTTGAGGATCCAAGAAGTTTTTGTTGAAATTGCCAAAGAAACCTGATTCCAATAAAGGAAATTCACTGATGTACTTAAGAGCATCCACCCATCAACTTCCGCTTACCCAAGGTCAGGTCACGACCTTGTTCCTCAAAACCAAATAAAATGAAGTTAAATTTCTTCCAGGTTTCCAGGATGTTAGAGTCTTGTGTGAATACGTAAAATCCTTCCTGATTGTGCTCATGCTTTTCCCGCTCATTTCACAGATCTCGCCTCTCTGTCCACAGCTGACAACGATTCCTGGGTTTGGTGCATGTCTGTGCAGCAAAATAATCAAAACGGAAGAAGAGCTGTGAGGTTGTGTAACTGTCTATCAAATTTGGTCAACCACATCCTCACTCGACCCAAAACAACACGCATATGCACCGTCAACATTATCACCATGATCTTTTTGCGCTTGGCTCTGCCGTTTTGATTGTTAGAAAAGCAACGCCTCACATCTCAGCCGCTACGGGACGAATGTGACGAACGACTGGAAAAAAAGCCATCAAATTCCATGTCAATTAGGGTGTTATGCCATCATCCGTCATTTGAAGAGAAGATGACTGATTAGACATGGCTGATGTTGAATGCTTTTAAATGATATTCTTCTCACGTCTACAATGAATAAGAGGCAGCGGAGCAAAGCAAATACAGAAGCAGCAGGAATCAATGCCAGCCCCTTCTTGTTGCCATTTAGCAGCAGAGCAGATGGCTGACTGAGAGCTGCTGCATTATTCTTCTTTATCTCCAGAAGAACGTCTGAAGTGCAATGGTTAAGTGCGTCTAGTCATCTGCATGAGCCACGGTGCAAACAGCAATATGTGCATGAGCTGTAGCAGAAATTCCATATTTGTTGTTTTGGTGAAAATATCAATATCCTTCAAAGTGAAAGAAGCGATTTATAAGCGAGTAATTGAAACAGGCAAGGAAAGGCTCTCTAGATAAACATAATCCATCTTTTATTTACAATTTATCAAATGTGTGCTCAGCTGCAATTGCTTACAGAAACAGATTTTTATCAGGAAGACTAATTACAAGTCTCAGTGCCCTCAAACGGTTCCCGTGACTGCTAGGCACAATCTGATGTGCAGCTACTGATTATCCTCATTATTTCACTCTAATTTATCAACAACGTTTGACTAACTTCGCACTGAAGATGTCCTACCGTAGCCATATGACACCTGATTTAAACAGGTTCCGCACATTTATTTGCAGCAAGTTTTAATCACGACGCATGAATTGTAGAAAGTAAAGATCCTTCAATTGCAAGTAAAATTTGAAATAGTAAAATAGCTATTTCAAACCATTTACAAGGTTATACTTCATTTAAGACTGAAATAAGCATTGAGGCCCTGCTAAATACTTTCAGGTTCATAGAAGAGCATCACTTTTAAAATTTCACATTTGTCCTATCATCTACATTTGAACACAACTTTATCGTATTGATGACAAGATCCTGTAAATATCTACCCTCGGTCAAACACAGAAATCCATAATTTGATACCTACAGTCAAGTTGAGAGGGGGAAGTGAGGTGTTGTGTGGATGCTTTGCTGCTTCAGCATGTACTGCAGTCAATACAGAAACATAAGAACTGCTTCTTGACAAAAAACAAAACAAAGGTGAGCATCAGCTCATCCATTTGTGCTAATGTGACATCCAAGTAGTTTTGCAAAGATGTGAGCTAAAATCCTACAACATACATGGCTGATTAAGGTATTGGAAAAGTATTTCCCTGTAATACACAGAACTATTACTGAGAACATGTTAAATGCTGTCTGAGTTCCAGCAGGGATTTAGGTTCAACTCTCCTGCAAAAACACCAAGAGCTTTTCCATTATTTGTCATCCAATTACTGTTGTGTTTGTCTCCCCAGTTTGTCGACATGGGCTGAAAGCAGTTTCACAATTAAAACAATAAAGTCCATCTTTCATTCCAAACAACCGTGGCTCATTATTTTCAAACTCAGACATTTTTAGACTCATCAGTCTACTGTAAAAGCAGGTTAATTACAACACCTCTGCTGTGTATTCGGTGATAACGGGATTTCATTCGACTGCTCACAGAAGTAGCTGGTGAACAATCCACAACCTCTCACAGGGCCGGATTATCTTATTACAGTAGAAAAACTGGAACACCAAGCTGGCGTTTTAGGATTTACAATCTCTGTAGGCTAGTTTGGAAAAGCTCTGTTAAGACAGTGTGACCACATTAACCCCCATTACTTGTAAACACATCCCTCCCTCTCAGTTTCAGGCCTCCACAAGGACTAAAGTAAAACTGCTTTGGCCACCTCGGACCTCCTGTCGTTATCCCATCTTTATCTTTTAGTTAACTCAAGAAAACACGTCAAACAACCTCTGGTTCCATCGTCTAAAAGATGAAAAATTGCTTGCATTTTCCATCTTCAGCTTTTGAGTACAAGCTGAGCAGAAACATTTTAAAGACCACATTTCAGAGAAAATTCACTTGACAGCTGTCATATTTTAGAAAGAATGATTCATCATGAAAATCATTAGTTGCCACACTGCAACAAATGGCAATACAATAGTGCCTTCACAGTGATTTTATTGACCATTTTTTTCAGACTTGATATTTAATTATTAGGCACAGCGTGCCTCCACATCGGGGGTATGAGAGAGCAGAACATTAGGACGCAGAGTTTGATCTGACATCCTGGCTGCTGATTCATCCTGCCGGAGCACGAAGCAACATGAGACAGCAGAGTCTTTGCCTCGCCGTCGCTGCTGAAAGCTTCAGAAGTCAGGGACAAACATCCCGCCCTTATTTCTTCTTCTAATGCCAGTATCTAAGAAACTGAATCACGATTAAAATCTGACGAGACACTAAAATTCACGGGGTAGATGTACCGCTACACATTTTCATTTTTCTTCTGAGCACGCAGCATGTAACGGGAATTATGATGGCTTTGAATTATGGAGAATAACAGATGTAACTAAACACTTGACAACTTTGCTAAAAATAAAAAGTTCAATTCAGTATTAGTAAACAGTTGATGAGGGTCTTTATTTCTGCCCTTTACTACTCCTAAGCTTTTCATCATTTTTGCCTTTTACACTGAACAGTTTCAGGGATGAGGACAGGATTAAAAAAAAAAAAAACCCACAGAAGCAACAGAGATGACACATTTTTACTTCTTATTGTCCAGGTTGTTTTGTTGCAGAGGAATGAGACGGCAAAGAAAAACTAGCCTAATCAATTTCAAAATAAAGGACAATGGTAAAAGCTGGTCAATAACCTGCCAGACATCCCCAAACCTGATCCAGATTTGTCTCGTCATGAGAAATGAGAGACATGACTACAGGTGCAACAACTCCACCGATAAAAGTCACACAATCGTCACCTTGACCAGCTATGAGAGATGTGCGGTAAACCAGATTTTCAGAAATCCCAATTTTCCAATCCAAACCAACCCAACGCACCTGAGCTAGGACAGGCGGCCTCTGGAGTGGAGCTTTTAAATGATTCAGACCCGGGAAGTGTGTTTACTATCAATACTTCTCAGAAGTGTAAGCTGAAACGTGTATTAATGCAGCGCTGACTCAGCGCCTGAAGATCACAGTCAAATCATACCTTTCCTCCAGATACGCTTCACCTTTCAGAGATATTGTAAACTGTAAGGAAGCTGAAAAATGTCAACCGACACTGGTTAACGCCTCATCCGCTCAGCCTTTCAGAGTGGTGAGACAGTCTGGTTGCAACTTCAGTTTGTTATTTGACTGATCTCAAGTTTCTTTAGTACAAATGCAAACAGCAGGAGGAAACCGTCTACCTCTCAACTTGCTCTCTGGAAAGACATGACCATTTGTATTTGTTTTAATTCCCTATACCGTCTCTATTAAGATTCCTGGCTTTAAAGACAGATTGTAATTTGATTTAATTCCTCCTCAGACCGACAGATGCAGACCGTGGTAACTTTAAGAGGACTTTGTCCTCAGTGACCGTGTATAGCCACAGTGAGGGGTTAGAGAGGACATTTTCACTTACATAAGACATTTAAATGTTTAAAGTAGTGAGCGGCACCGCATGGGAACTTGACATCTTCAATTTAAACCAGCTGTTAGATGATGACGTAACGTTGGCAGAGAAACAGATGACATTAGACATGACTAATTTTATCTGTTGAGGGTAGACTTCTTGTTTGCGTTTCACTGGTCTATCTTCTCTCTTTATGATAACACAAAATCAGAAAATCACATCTTTGTTGCACATATGCAGTCTTGTGAAAAATATAACCTCTGTTAGAGTTTTTATCTATAAACAAATTCATGAGGATTTAAAATACAATTACACCTCAGATAAACAATAAATGAGATTACACACCATTTCACATTACGATTACTTCAACAAAAGCTAAAGCAAAATGTAAAAAGTGATGTGTGAAAAACTAAGGGGTCCACTAAATACATTATAGTTTATTTGTGATCTGACCAAACAGTTTCATTTCAGTTGAGTTTATTTTATAACAAAAATACACAATGTGTCAAAATCAAGGTAATCTACAAACATAGATTCAAAGCAACTAAATACAGCACAAACGCATTCATCACTTTAGTGCATTTCATTTTAATTCCTAAAAATCCCCCCAGACTGCATTCAGCCTTCACTTTAACTCAAACCTCTGCTCTGAGAATGCACAACGTTACAACATTTCTATTAATCTGACCCAGACCCGTGAAGGGCGGCCATCTGCCTCAACCAGTTGGGGTTTGGGTAGGTGGCAGGTAGATGATGGACCACGCAGCCTTGATCCCACCCATTTACTGCATTATTATAATAAAGTCATCCACTCAACCTCACCCAAGCAACCCTTTTCTGTCTCTGTCCTGGAGTTTAAGAGGACATCTGTCAAAGACAAAAATCAATCAGAATATTTCCACGCTTTGCTGCTCCTTGTAGTCAGACAATTTAGGTCCACTCCTTCCAAAAATGCTCCCAAGATGAAACTAAATAGTTCAAGCCTGTAGACGTAAACGTCCTTGAAAACAGAACTCTTGCTGCCACAATAAAGCTCACAGGAAACACGTGCAGGATTTTCCATTTGAAATTGTGAGGTAATTCTTGGTAACTCCAAGATCTGTGTTTGGTGCAGCACATTTCCCCAGGATAAGGTAGATCTGCTTTACTTCGATTTATCCCTGGGTGTGTTGTCAAGACTTTGCATTTCTGAAATAAACACCATTTATTTCAATTTTATTCAAAATATAGGGAAATTAATTAACATAAACTTTGAGTTTTAAGCATCTGATCACACACTCCATAGCTCGACTTCAGTAACAACATGTCACATTTTGACAGGCAACAAATCCTGAGAATGACGTACAGGCCTATGTGCTCGAGTTGCCGTGGTAACAGTAAACTGAATGGCACGTGTAACCGGAGCATTCGTTGTACCCGGCTTTGAGCCAGAGGCAAGATAGAAAGTTTTCTTCCTGCCTGTATTTACGCATGTCATCACCCTATCATCGCCGCTCTGTTGCCCTGGACGTCTTGGTTTTTTTTTTTGGTCTCCATGTGAACCTTAATGCTGACTAATACCTTTATTTTTATCTGCCAAAAATATCATAGCAATAGGGTAGATGCGGTGGATAAAAGGACAATATCACACTATCTGCTGCTGCTGCCATAATCAGGCTGGGAAGGAAGCAAAAAAGGTGACCAAAGAAATAAAAAATAAAAAAGAGAGAAAAAGCAAACTGCCTGAAAATCACTGAAGAACTGAGGTGTGCATCCACACGGGATTGGCAAGGCTATGTTCACAATATCATTTCTATCGAATCTCATTACAACAACCCTCAAAAGCATCACCAGGGGTTTGTAATGAATGTCTACGGCTCCAGTTAAACAAAAATGAATAAAAGAGCCATGAACAGCACTGTAAGCACAAACGGTTCAATCATACCACATTAAAAACGCCGGCATTTCAAGAAACAGACCCACATATGAAAGAAAACAAATTGTAACTGGAGTTTCACTGAACACCATCTCACAACAACACATTACTGGATAATATGGTGGTTAATAGTGTTCTCTTCAAAGAAAGAGTGCCTTAATATTTTTACCTTAATTTTCTCACCTCTCTGAGCAGAACTCACTGTATCCTGCAGCCAAAACTCCTTCATGTTTATCCATCATTTTCACCCTCTGTTCCAGTGTAACACAGGACTCAGCCTCCCACTAATTGCCATACCTAACGTTTTGTTTATTCATTATTTTTTAACTTTAAAGGCTGATTGTGGCTTTACAGTCAGTTTAAAAAAAAAAAAAAAAAATCACTGAATGAACTCAGGATTCATCATATGATGCGTTTTTAGTTTGATGATTTACGGCTCGAACAACAAACATAATAATTACTTTTATTCTGTTCTCAATTACAAAGTAAACCTCCTCTTTTAAGTCACTTCTAAGTAAAACCTCCCTGAGTCTCAGTTTTGACTGATCACATTGATCTAGAAATCACCGGGGGGAAGACAGGTATGGGAACGTGAAACCATCTCCTTCTGCTTTGCTTCATAAAGTGAATAATGTACTGAATTGTCCATTAAGCCCCGAGGCTGTACTCCAAGTGGCCAGGTAAAACCACTGCTGGTCACTTGGCAGCAAGAAACATGGAATAGCCTCATGGACTTGGCAGCCAATCAGAGCGTGACAGTGCTATCTGTATTGCCAAGCTCCCACTCACAAGGAGGTGGATAAAAATAAAATGCATTTCATTCTTAGCACGACAACAAGATGTGAGGTGGCTCACTGGAGGCAGGACGGTATATAATATTTATCAATGACTAAAGGAACACAGAAAAATAAGTGGTTTTAGTAGTAATGGACAGTGAAAGCGCTAAGATGTGGACAGCAGAGAGAAGAGTGGGAGAGATAATGACTCTTATTTTTGTATACTTATTAATGCACTAAAGGGAAGCTGAAGGATCACGACATCATGATTTCTTCTGGATAAATCCTCACAACATCTAATGCCGCAGGCAAACTGCAGGATCCACCTTCATCATCACACAAGTGGGATTACCCTCAAAGCAAACAATGAACTGGTTCCCAGCTGTTCAATATGTTTTGGTGTTTAAAAAATGAGTACTGACTAAATGTAAAACTGATCCAACAGGAAAGCACATGTCTTTATAAAGTGTATTATTTCTAGTTTTGCATCCATTTAGACAAAAACAAATTTTACCAATGTAAAAACCTCCACGGTTTAGAAATAAAGCTTTCAAGACACAATGAACTAGGCTTTCACCCTTAATTCAAAAGGCACTAAAAGAAAAAAAAAGAAAAAAAAAACTTAGAATTTGTTGCTAATTTTACCATCTGGCTTCATTTGAACAAAATTTAAAAGTTTATAAGGAATTGACCAACTTCAGAAGTGACCTCATCTACATACTGGTTTATTCTTAAATAAGATTTATATAGTTTTCTTGGTTGATTCAGGGTTGTTTTTGTTTCAAGTCATTTGTTTCTTTAAGAGAAAAATAAAACACTCAGTTTTAACAATGTCCAAAAACTGCATCAGGTTTCCAAACATTTTTTCAGTCTCACTAGAAAGTAGCCTGCATAACTGAATAAAGTTATTTCCACAATAAAAAAAATTAAACTGTACTGTATCCCAACTTTTTACCATTACAGGTGGTATGTTTATTGTGGCATTGCACATTGCAGACTCTCCTAGTATGTTATGATGGCTCATCTTCATGAAAATTAGGTTGAAATCTGTCATCGTCTTCGTTTTGATGGTTGAAAAAAGTGATCTGACAATCCAAACCCATTCTTCCTCCAATGGCCAGTGACATGTATACGTTAAGTGTTATCCACGGACATGCAGTTTTCCCATCTGTAGCAGGATGCAAGGCAATGTGGAAACCTTCCAACAACAAAATCTGGCTCATTGTCTACCATCATGCCATGGTGGTTCATGATATTGTTCCTAATTTTGGTCAATGCGATATAATTATAATATATAATTCCAATACCAATATGAAATAAATGAAACCCCCCCCAAAAAAACTGTCAAGAATGCCAATAAAGGATAACAGAGTCCACAAACCTGGAAAAAAAAAAAGTTCAAATAAATCAATATTCATGGTTTATATATACAGTGCTGTATAATGTGAGCAACAAGGTTAATGACGCCTATGACGGGTCCTAGACTTAAGGACAAAAGGTTAAGAGGTTTCAGCAAAAACACAAGCTGGTCTGTTTTGTCTCACTTTAAAGTCTTTTTTTTTTTAATGTTGCCACCAACACTAAAAACCCTCTGAGTGAGCGAAGAGCGCAGACA
>JAOWBL010069780.1:8516-19010 GCA_028564865.1 Zenarchopterus dispar
TCACGTGGTTTCAGGGTCACCTGCTTTCAGGGTCACCTGCTTTCAGGGTCACGTGGTTTCAGGGTCACCTGCTTTCACGGTCACCTGCTTTCAGGGTCACGTGGTTTCAGGGTCACCTGCTTTCACGGTCACCTGCTTTCACGGTCACCTGCTTTCACGGTCACCTGCTTTCAGGGTCACGTGGTTTCAGGGTCACCTGCTTTCAGGGTCACCTGCTTTCAGGGTCACCTGCTTTCTGACAACGTTTGGTGATTTTTAAGAAATTTTTTAAAAAGTCCACCGGCTAACGTAAACCTAGAACTGTAATTTGATTCTTTTAACATCGTGGTTCTGAAGGTCTCAGCAGGTACGATCACAGCCAACATGTGCATGAGAGGTCCATTTAATCCCAGAAAACCCCACATCCAGCAGGGGGCAGCGGGGAGTCAACTACAGACACCAGAACCGGACCGAAGCCTCGTTTCCACTGACGGGTCCGGGTCGGGACAGGTCAGGACGGTTTGGTGACAATTTAAAATAATCTGATCCTTTCCTGGTTTTAAGTTTTAAGTCGTGGTAAATCCACCCTCACATCGTGTGAAGTCCACCCTACGACGCTCCGACAGTTCCTTCAGCTTTGTTTCTTCAGAACAAAACTGAAGGAGATCTCGACCTTATCAATTTATCGGATTTTTCTTTTGTAACGACTCAAACATCCCAAGTCGTTTACTGATTCTTTTCTTTTCCAGCACTTATGGTGGAGATCCTTTAGCATGTTTGGGATCCGTCTCCAGTTGCTGGACTTCAGCTTGAACTTGTTCTGGAACTGGAAAACCAAACCATCACCCTACCTCCACCGTGCTGGAGAACGACGGACTCTGAAGGGAAATTTAACCTCCATTTTCATTCGTTCGTACATTTGTCTATTCCAAATGTTGTTTCCATCACTACCGTTCACTTGTTTGGTTGCTAGGCAACACATCCACAGTCAGGGGGCAGCGAGGAGTCAGCTACGGGTATCAACAGATGTGACTGACAACACTGATTTACTTGAACTAACCTATAAAAACAGAAAGTCCTTTTCTTTAATTTTATCAATGCGTGAAACTAAAAACAAACATAATTTTCAACGCTTCAGGACATCCGTCAGTTTCATTCTTCACTGTTTTTTTGTGTGTTTGTTTGTTTAATATTTGATTGAGTGGCGTCTGTCTGAATCTGTAAGCACTTAGAGGACTCGTAAAACGCCCGAGCAAATCAGTGCCAGACCCACTCAGGAGACTCGGTGGGTTCGAGCGTGAAAACCGCTGAAGCTGCTCAGAGATGAGCGGATGAACTCGGCTAACCACTCCTCTAAGATCATTACTGATGTCTTTCTTCCTTTGCATTGTGTGAACACAAACCCACACACACCAGACCAGCTCACTTCAGATCAATTAATCACACGAGTTTCATTACGTATCAAAGCCTCGTCAGTCTTATGGAGGCAGGCAGGGTGAAGGAAGGTCTTCACACTTCCCCTTTCGTTTCCACCACTGTGACTGACCTCTATTATCCTCTGGTACAGCTGATCTTGGGTCAGCTGTTCAGCAGGGGGGTAGAGGTCGGAGAACGAGGAGGGCATCAGGGGGGAGCCGAGGAGACCCGCCCCTCCCAGGGCGAGCGCCACCCCGTGGAGGTTTGGTTCCTGCCGGAGCCCAGGCGTCGCCGGCCTGTGGTCCTCGCTGGCTGCTGCTGTGGGTCCACCTGGACGCTGCGTTTCACTCAGGTGCATCTTGTGCAGCACCGTGTCCCCCTTCACGACTAAATCTTCTTCCAGAGCTTCCACGAGGCCGGAGATGCTGCTGAAGCCCACGGCAGCTAAGCTCAGGTTTTTTTTGTATTTCTGACTGTACGCCGTGGTCACCGTCTTCAGAGGAACGCCGTCCGGATGCTCCATCATCATGGCGACCACCTTTCTCAGAACCCTCTCGGTCTTTTTGCTGTACGCTGCTGGTTTGGCGGATGCCCCGCCTTCAGCGCCAGCCAGATGTTGACCCCGGTGGTCCTTGTGAAACACCACTTTCTTCTCCACGATTAAATCCTCTTGAGATGCGACTAAACTGGCCACGGAGTCAAAGTTCAGGTCACAGTGACTCAAGCTGGAGTGATACGTCTGACTGTAGAACATGGACAGCTTTTTCAGGGGGATCCCCTCGGGATGCTCCTTCACCATGGCAACCACGTTCTGCAGAACCTTCTCCATCTTCTGTAATGCTAGCGGGGAAAGCAGATGAACATTAATGCATCCACACTGAAAAGCAGTTTACCTGCACTTTAATCTGGCCTGGAAAGTCTGTGAACCCCCTTATCTGTACTTTCCATGAGCATAAACCAACTGATTTCAGGTCTGCTCACCTCAGTAGACCCACTAGATGTTCCTCCAGTGATTTAAAATATCAGTCCGAAACAAACAGAACCAAAACTGAACATGAAACCTAAGAAAGACGCGTCCCAACACGACCTTAGTATCTCTGCTCTGGAATAACTGGAGCGTCGCGGTCCGGTTTACGGTCACACTCTACCTCCGTCTTCAGGAAAACTTGTTTACTCAGAGGTGGCATCACAAACACAAATAGGCCACACCCTTTCATGAGTACACAATTACTCACCTGTGTCCCAGGTCAGGTGGTGCGCTGCTGCTTTGAGAGCCAACCACACCTAACCGTAGATAAACGGTTATAAAAGCAGTTTTCTGTTTCTAAGGGTTGACGTGCTGTAGTTTTGTATTTATTTATTTATTTTTAATCTGATCCTGACACAACACTCCTGTTATATCTGGAACTCCAGATATGAGTTGATGTGGAGTAATGTGGACTCTTGGGACTGGGGATTAATCCAACGGCCTCCCGGTTAAAGCGCGTCACGTTGACATTTACAAATCACGACTTCGGCCTTTTCTGATGGATAATAGAGTGATAAATATTTCTGTACCCGCCTTGAAGAACCTCATAAACGCTCCTGATATGCTGCCACCATGTGGTCAGAAATGATAACGCTACATGGAGTGACTTTAATCAAATCTTTGGACGTTATCCTAAAATCCAAATAAAAACACGCCATTTTTTTATGCAAACCTAAATTACACAGGCACCACTTTGTTTGAGTTCTGATCCAATTACAAAATATCTTTTCTGTTAACCGATAGCGAGTCCGACAAAAAAAATAAACATTTACACGATCTAACTGTTCAAACAAGTTAAAAACAACTGGATGAATCAAGTAAAAAAAGGAAAAAAAATTCAAGTTTGAATTTGAATAATCGTTCCAGCATCAGATCAGTGATTTATATTAATATCAGCCCCCGATACATCTATTGGATCAGTTATGTCTTTAATCTAAATACTAGCTGTGATAAATAAAACTTAAATTAAAAGTGTGTGCATGAACACAGCTAAGTTCAAATCACTTCCACAGCCACATTTAAGCCACTCTCTCCTAATCAACACTCACATCAGTGATGATAAAATACGTCATGCGCAATATTCAATTACAAAACAAAACCCTTCACCTTCACCACATTTGGTTGGCACTCTTATAACCAAAGTGATCAACGTAGTTTACACTTACAAATGACCCCAGCTTGTTAAAAAAAAAAGAAAAAAGAAGTTATCCTACCTTTTTGTGTAAATAACAAGATGTGTGTTTATCTCTGTCAGCTGCTCGTCCCGTCCCTGAACCGGCTACCTTCCTCTTCTGGGTTTTATGCCTCCCCTCCCTCCCTCCCTCCCCTCCCACGACCCACGGCTGTGCGTCACCCTCACAAAACTCACGGAGAAACGAAACTGAAACTTAACTCCAACGTCCACTCAAGCCTGCGGCCGACTGTGGACCACGGCTCACAGTCTCGCTTCCCAGGAAAGGGGGACCCCCCCCACCGGCCGGCCCGGTGACGGACGGAGGAGTGGGAGGAAAACCGGAGCAGCTGGTGGTGGAGCCGTGCACCATCTTCAGTCACAAACAGCAGGGCACAGCAGCTCCTGAAACTCACATTTCTGCGCCCGACAACGCTGATCGTGGCTGAGCATGAACAAAAAAAAAGGCCAAACTAGTCTAACAGAAGGAAAACCAAACCAAACCAGGCTGGCTCTGAGTTTCACATTCCTGGCTCTCCCTCAGCTGATGTGCAATAAATCATGTGACCTGATTTCAATGTTCAGCCCCTCCTTCACTGATCACAACAAAGACGTTACCTAAGGAAATAAAACCAACGAGTTATCACGGCTCTGCAGATTTCTCAACAAGAGTCTGGCTGTTTGTGCAACAGAATCACACATTTAAACATCTTCTTCTGCTCATTTAACTGGTGTAACTCTATTTCTACACTTCGTTCTGTCACATTTCTTCATCTCTACTGAAGAAGGAGGTAAATTTGTTATGAAAAAACAAAGAAAAGCAAGTTCCAAGGATATACCTGAGCCTTTACGTGAACAAGCTAAGTTACAGCCAGCACCTACATGTATTTTTCTGTCATTAACCTCAGACAAGAGCACACTTTTACCCCGTCCATGCCGATAATTAACCACAGTTGTGCTCAAATGTTTGCATAAAAAACACACACTTTTTTCCTTTTTTCTTCCTGTTTCCGTGTGATGTGAAACGTGCAAATGGAGCTCAGAAAAAAACGACTGCAGAGCTCGTAAAGATGCAAACTGAAACCCAGAAAAGACTACAACTACCCACCACAAAACACCTGCAGTAACAACACCAGCTGTGAGCTCCCACTGTGGAAAGCTGCTCCTCTAAAACCAGCATAAAAAAGAAGGATTACAGTCTGAAACAGCACTTGGCCACAAAAACCTTCACTCTCTGAGATGTGATGAGACTAAAATCCAACAGTTCTGTTCTGTTTGGAGGACAAGAACTCACTCAGGCCTCCGAACACCATTCAGCTGTCAAGTACGGTGGTGGCGGCATGATGGTGGGGGGTTGCTTGGCTGAAAGTTAGTTTAAAGGTAATTCCACCAAATATTAACCAAGCATTTATCGATTTTTGATTTGGAGAAAAAATGTAGAAAAAAAACTTTCATTATTCTGACACTAAAAGAAAAAAAAAAATCAAGAATGCCAACTGACATGTAACAAAAAAAAGCATTATTCAATCACTCAATCAATATTTTCTGCCCCTAAAAGCGTCAAAAACTCAGAGGTGAGGATGGGGTCCAGATTTCAACGCCACGGTACCCGTAAGAGAGAGGAGCCCGCCATCACGGAGAAACTCCTGGATAAACAAGAGTTAAACCCCTAAAATACCACAAATGCCTGCAGATTACTGTAGACGGGAAAGGACGACGGCATGATGTCAAAAACCACAGTAAGAGTGAGAAACACCAGAACAACAGGTTTTCTGGCATCAACAGAAACCTGGGCATCATTAGCAGGGCCAGCTCACAGCCGCGACGGGCTCTAGGACTGAGTTCGAAATGCTCGTATAAAAGCTGTGAGTGTTCAGCTTAGATCCAAGTAAGATGATAAAGAAGATGTCAGTGATATAAACACACCTTGGACTTGACAGACTTCTACATCTTCTCTGCTCTTGGTACAGGATTTGAGCTTAAAGGTCATTTTAATTCAAGTAAAACAACCACAGAGTTGCTTTACTCTGATCAAGACTCAGAAACTCGGGCTCTGGAACATCATGTCGTCTAAATCTCTATTTTTTTCTGTGCTCCCATCATAGACCGTATAAGAAGAACTAGACAACCCCCTCATGATGTCACCAACAGGTTATCTGAAAGGTGCTGCTCCCAAATCTGTCCAAATGTCCTTATTTCAAGTATTGCTACTGAAATGACATCAGAAACAGGTGCTGCCAGGCTGAGACGAGGACAACCAGAGGCCTGCTGGGAACCGAAGTCAGCTGACCTGCTGCTAGCGATCGGCTAACCCTCCCAACGTGACTACCGAATATTCCTGACATGATCTGCTGTTGCTCCTGTCTCCTTCTGACGGAGAACGAGCTAAACCCATCTGACAGATGGGTTTAGCTAACACTCAGTAAGCACAAGCGGTGAGCTCTTGGCTACGCTTCATCCTCGGACCCCTCTAGGCCAATGGGTAGGCCTACGGGTTAGACCCGCCCCTCAAGCGCAGGTGAACCAATAGCTGTTGAGTATGAGTTCCACAGGGACCCGAGCTGGGACATCTGCAGCTTTCAGTTTCATCCAAAAGATGAGTGTGAAGATCTACAAGGATGTCCACATCTGTAATAACGAGAGATTAAAGCAACAAGGCTTTTAACTCGGCTAAAATCAGAGTTATTTAACTGCAAATTTTATGTAGCTACGCAGCCTTTGTCTCCGATAAGTTAGACAGTTAACACTAAAGTTAGCTAACGTTAATCGCCACTATTGTCGTGAGTTTAAGGAGCAACTGAACACCAGATTTAATGTCTGGTACCCAGCTGATATTAATCCAGTTATAACTCTCCAAACTGAAACTAGTAAAGGAACATAAGTGTAATCTTACCCTGCTGCGCATGAGCAGTGCTGATCCTTTGACGTCATCTGCGATCATGACGACATTTAAACGAAGCTTCTTCACGGGGGTCTTCAAACCCTCCAAACTAACCTGCCTATCTATTTTTAGATTTTGCACACAGCACGTCCGTGACATATTTAAACGCTCCTCAACCACAGGTGGTCCTTTTGTGTCCAAAACTTCACCTAAAGTATCTTGGGACGAGGTTTTACCACAAGTAGTCGCCATTGTAAAACTGTAAACGGTGTCGTCACACTGCCGGCGTTAGCAACCGTAACCAAGGAGGGCGGGGCCTAGCTACTGCCCCGCCCTGGAGGAGGTTTTTTAACTAAAAGGGGGCGTGACTGGAAACGACCTGCAGACGCAGTTTTTGAATCATGAAAAGCGACAGCGCTTTCAACTCTTATTTACTTCCAACCTGAACCCTGTCGACCCCAAAACTGAGTATGTGTCAGTTTACAGCAATTTTGAACCTTTGAAGGTCTGGAAAAGCACAGTTATAGGACGTTTAAAGCGTGAGGAAAGGTGATGCCACTTGTCTTAGTAGAGTCACTGAATAGTCAGAAACATTTACGTAATAAACGGTTTTTCTAACTTGTTGAAAGTCACTTTAGTGTCAGCAACATCACTTAATTATATATAATAATACATAACAGTAAGTGCAAGCAGAGTGTAACATGATAAGGAAAGCGTTTTGGTTTTGCAATGCAACGTTTAAAGACGTAAAATGTCTTTGTTATTAACAGTAAACAATAAAACTGAATAAACGTGACAGTTAATAATTACCTGATAGTATCACTGGTCAACACAGCGGTGTGAAACTCTCTGGCTACCTTTCATTTTGCAGTTAGAGTCTCTTTTATTGCATTTGTTGTTTTTGTGTCTTCTCTCCGAATCCTCCATGTGATTAGCCTCCAGCTCTAGCTAACGTTATTAATAAATAATAAATGAAATACAGTCACACAACTTCACGTCAGTCAGCGGCATGTCGGGCAGAAGCTCTGGAAGGGAAAGTGTCAGCAGCAGAGTCTCAACGTGGTGCTCAGAATGATGATTTTGGACGCGAAACTCGTCCGCGACTCGTCATGTTTTTAGCGAGCTGCGGAGCTAACGGGGTGGTGCGTTCACGGGCCGCGGCGCGGTAGGAAATGCCAGTCACCTCATGGAAAACCAAAGATAAATGTGCTCAATCAATAAAATAAAAAAAAAATTAAAAAAATGTGAGGACACATATACGATCCATAGCACAAAAACGTACACAACAATAAAATAAAGTAAAAACGGACATAATTAATGTCATATATTTATACATAGACGCAGGGGATTAAAATCATCTGGGAACCTTCGATGGTTTGTAATAATCGCAGAGCACCGAATCCGCCATTTCTGTGATTTCTATAAATAAATAAACACCTGAGATCATTTTAATCCCGTCCTAATACATATGTTGGACCAGAAAAAAAATCCTCTCGACGTCTTTTTTCCCTCTCCGGCCTAATTGTGGCAATTTCAATATATAATATGTGATATTATAACTTCAGCCTAAATCCTACCTTTTCTCAGTTTTTAGTCTATTCTGTGACCAAAGTATGAGTTTACTTTGGAGGATCTGAAGATTTATTTTATGAATCAGTTTTTATTTTCTAAATCACTGTCAGCAGATCAGACCTGACTCTCCATCACAGACCTAAATAAGATCAACAGCATCTTTCTGGAGACACAGAAGGACCTGAGCTTCCTCCTAACCCGCATCAGCGTCCGGTCTGCTGTCCAGGTGAACCCCGGGGCACCTCTTCTCCCAGGATGGAAACGGGTTTTGGAGTTTCTAACACTCTAAATCAGCCTGGACTGTATTAAAGCAGTCGTTTTTAAGAGTCACGCTTGTGGAAGATTAATTTATTAATATTTGTTGTTTTATCCTGTTTAATTTTAAAAGTAAACAAGGATGTGTACACCTGATCTCCAGCAGAGGGCAGCAAAGCCTGGCGATAAAACCGGTTCGTCAGTCAAAGCTGATCTTATGTCTCCTGATGATTATACAGACATATAACAGGACAAACAAAAACTAAAATGTAAGACTTAACCATCACTTAAGTGTGTGGCTTTGTTTCAAGAAAGAAAATTGTTTGGACTTGCAGCATTTTAGATAAAGTCTAATCGTAATAACGAACTGAGGTCGTCAAATTCTAGATCCCACTGAAATATGGAGTTCTTCATTTTGTTTACGCAGACCTAGAAACTTGTTTTTGTTTTTATATGAATTAAAGGACAAATCCCACTTAAAAATAACTCATTTAAAAAAATACTCAAAACTGGGTCTTGTCTAAGTTCAGCTCTAACTAGTCCAGCTAACGGATTTCATCAGAAGGTTCAACGGACTCTCGTCAGCGATGGAAATGTGAACCGGTCTGATAAACATCATCACATCATGTCCAGATTTTCATTGTTTTGGTTTTTTTTCTACAATAGTCCCCTCTGGAGTTTGAAAAATCTCCAAAACAAGAAAAATAAAGAAAAGAAAAGAAACTACAAGTTCTGGGTAAACTGAGGTTTGTTTTCTATCTTTCTTTACTCACAAGGTTCAACGTCTACTTTTCAAAGCTGCTGTGGAAGTTTGTTAAAGTTTATCAATTTAACAACAGGAACTGGTTTCAAAAGTCCCCCCCCCCCCCCACACACACACACAACATTTCTATTTACTATTTCAACCAAAGATGAGTGCGTCATCTGATGTTGAAACAGTAGTTCCACGTGCTAAAAATATTTAACAAAAAACCCCCGAAGTGCTCAGAAGTTCCTTACCCTGCAGCCTCCAACGCTCTTAATAAGAAATAGTACTTAAAAAAAAGAAAAAAAAAACAGTGCAATTACCTATTAAGAGTGATGGAAGACCAAGAACACGAGTCCTTTAAAAACAAACAAACTTGTAAAGTCACACAGAACTAAAATAATCCTTCTAAAACGTCTTGTGACCCAGTAGAGGAGGGTGGTGGGGCCTTTCTCTGCACAAACTCCTCACTTTGCCTCATTTATGTGAAAATTTTAAGAAAAAACAGCTGAAAATGACCAAAGACAAGTGTGAGGACTGAAAAAGCAAATTCGTCTCGTTTTCTGGAATCACAGTCGGTTTATTTCAAGTAACTTTACATCCCAATGGTTATTTGCTTTGGTCTCGCGTGTAGAAACGCTGACTGACATTCAGCCAGTGGTTAGCCATCGTCCCGTCCTCAGAGCTCGCTCTAACACCAAAGCAATCAACGGACAGAAACAGATCCAACTTTATTGATCCCACAGAGGGGACGTTTACTGGCCACTACAGTCAGCCAACATCTGATTTCACCACCAAAGTCACAGGTCAGAAATCTAGTCATACTTCCTGAGATTTTATATATATATGTGCACGTCTGTGTGTATTAATCTTGCTTAAAAGTATTAAAGTGCTGTTGGATATAATTTATGTGTTATGAACAGGTACTTTGATTATCTGTGTATCAGCCTGCGGAGGAATTATTGTCATTCTTCTGATTTTAATCCCAAGGAAACTTATACTTGACGTCTTTCATTTTGTCCTGGTAAACGGAGTCAAAACGCGCCGCCTCCGCTGCTGTAAGCTGGTTTTTCCAATCTCCTGCTATTCCTGAAAACACACAAAAGAGAACTGTTGAACTTGCTTCCACATCTGTGTTTGAGACACATGTGTGTGAGCGCTGGTGTTTTATCCAGCGCTGGTGTTTTTGCTGAACCCTACCTTTCCTCAGGAACTCAGACTTGCTGTGGTCCATGATCTCCTTAGGAACGGCCGAGTAGTTGGACATGTTGTTCTTTTTCATGTTCTTGAACAAACATCGGTCTGATATCTTCCTGATCGCCTCAGCGTCCAGAGATTTCCCCAGAAACTGAGCGATTCTGGTCACCGAGTCGTTCAGGTCCTGCAGGATCAGCTCATTCAGTGTCACGTCATTCACCTGGTTTTATCTGACTTCTTCTATTTATTTA
>JAOWBL010069781.1:0-19009 GCA_028564865.1 Zenarchopterus dispar
CATCAGATATAAACCTGCTTCACATGCTACTTCCTGTATAAACATACAATTAGCAGACAACGGTACAGAATGACATCACAGACGATAATTAGCCCGATAATTGATTAGTTTCACAGCAGAAAATGTGAGTTTCGTTGAATCTGGTTTAGTTCACTGAATTAACGCAAGTTGGTATCTCTTTATGTTCAAAAAACCACACTCGACTTATGAGCGAGTATATACGGTAATCAGCTCTTGTTTAGCACGCAGTCAAGTCTTACTTGTGTTTATTTAATTGGTTTGGACACTTAGAGGGGGGGTTAATTCCTTGTCTGGTTATGTAGTGGAGGATGTCCCTTCAATCCAAATCCCACCCACCGATCACATGACAACAGAAATCGGCATCTAAAAGTCACGTAGTGTGAAAGCATCCTTTGGTGTTTTTTTAATGTTTTTTTAATTTAGTTAGGTAGTTTTAAATGTGTGGGGGAAAAAAAAGTTTAGTCACAATCAAGTGGATCTGATATGATTGCTAATTTCACGTCAGAGTGTTCTCGCTGTTTGTGCTGAAATAAAAAGTAAACATGCTAAAACTTACTTCTATCAGTTGGCGTGACATTTAGACCATTGTGTACGAATGTGGACAGAAGGAGTGAACTTGTGACTCCGTAACGCCCCCAACATTGTTTATGAGCACTTTATCGGAAGCAATTTTCGAGATTTCGTTTCGACTCGACCTTTAAAAATAGCGGGAGACGTGTGACAGGAAGAGAGAGGGAGGTAGGAGGACAAAGCCGGCGAGGTAACGAGATGCAGAACGGCGCCGTGATGAACGGCAGACTGATGGGAGGAAGGAAGGAAAATGCTCAGCCGGGTGAAAGAGCAGAACGATTAGACGGGGCTTTTAGCGTTAGAGATGTCAAACTTCATTTTCACTCCAAAAAAAAAAAAAACTGCTGTAATGAGCATCCTGGCTTCAACCTTCATCCGTTTACTTCAACTGCAGAGCGAACGAAGACCGAGGAGGAGAGACAGGAAGTCAGTTAGCTGGTGTCAAACCTGAAGTTAAAGAGCTTCTGACAGTTTCACAATCATCTGAAGAATCTGTCAAGATGACAGCTTCAAAAACTACTCATCTACAAGTATCATCGATAACCTCGTGAGATATTAGGTTATCAGCACAGGCTTTGAATAAGGGCATTAAAGAGCCCTTGAATGACTTTTGCCAGGATTAGAAAGGAGCTCGGTTGTTAATTACCTCGACCCTGGACAACCCTGGACGTCCCTGGACCAGAACTAGTTGGCACTGCTTTGATTAAATTTAGCCTCCATTTTCAGCACATTTCCACCCCTTTTCCATTTTTTGTGTCAGTACTCCGTTTCACAATGTCACCATCTGTTTGAAGGATCCACTCGATGTTCAGTAAAGTGCTCTAAATGGAGGAAAAGAGCAACAAAAGTCAAATTAAATTTTAAATACAAAATCAAAGTCATCTTCACTGTCAGTTCTGCTGCACGTGCGAGACGTTTGGAAAATCAAAAGATTATTTCTCTCAGAGCTGCAGTGCATACAAATTCACAAAAACAAACACATTAACATCAACATTTATCCTCTGGTGCAAAATTATTAAAGCAATTTACGAGCAGTATCCTGCAAATTGGTACCCGCAGAATCAAAGTTTTAATACTTATGATAATTAGAGGTAGACCGATAAATCAGTTGAGAAAACAAAATAACTTTTTTTTAACACACTATTCACATTTACAAGCAAAAGTCGATATTTAATGTGAGCTCTTTAACCAAGGATATAACTATTTATAAAAAGTTTGTCTCATACAGAAGTTTGGTATGATATTAATTAGGTTTTTATTTTATTTAGGATAAAGACGGTAAGATTCCTGGGTTTTCTGTTTGTATCTTAAAGAGATGGGAGAATAAATATAATCAAATCTTTGATAAAACAACCAGTTATTTGCACTCTGCTGCATACAAACTCACACAAACCTATATACTCTGGTTTACACAACAAATCTCCTCTTCAGTTTTGTTGATTTTAGTACAAATGACAAGAATATGGTCAACGCTGAAACTACGGCGGACATCATGATAGAGGCAACTATGAGACGCAATAAAATAAAGACACAAGAGGAAATAAGAGACAAGAATAGATCTGAGAGAGTCTTAAAAGGGATTCGACCTCCACACCTAAACGCTGAAGTTTTTTCATGTCATTTAAAAAAAGAAAAAAGGATAAAATAAACAAGTAGCTCCCTGAATCGGTTAATACTATAAACAATGAGCGAATATTTCTTATAATGCTGATCTGTCATCCTGTCTTCTACTTCTGCTGACCTCCTCGGATGGTCCCCCCACATGTGTGGTATTTAAGCCTCGGTCACATGACCCGTACCAATGGCTGCGAACACTCTACGAATGAGTTTTTGACCATTTCCTACAGCCTCCTTGAGGCAGCCTTATAAGAATCCAGCACGTTCGTAAGTTCATGGCCAGGTCAGTGGTCATGTCCAAGATTTTCGACGAACACTCCACGAAAAGTCATGTCGGGGGGCCGACGGACGAATACCTTAGGGACAACCTAAAAGAACAATGTTTATGTAAGAATGGCAAAAGAAGACAGTAAGTTGTTCTAAGGGCGCCCTTACAGCGTTCCCAAGAATGACTTTCGCATGGAGATGCGTAAGGTGGAAGTACGTCATACATTCACCGCTCGTCCACAGCTGAACGAAAACAGTGGTTACAACCACTAGATCTTCTTCTTCTTCTTGCAGCTGTAGAAGATGTAGCTGTGGGCTTCTCGCCATGATTGACATCTAGAAAACTACAAATGTTTCCACGAAAATTCCAGCATATGAAATGATCAAGACACAGATGTTTAGAGATATTTGATAGCAGCTACTTATGTAGCCCAACAAAATGTGCCAAAAGCTGTAGGATCTTCCTACCAATGATTTGAGATTGCCGTGAGTTTTACGTCGGGGTCCCGAATGGCCACCTTCGTACAACAATTTTCGTAAGATAGCAATAATTTTATCATCGGTAGTTTCCGAGGCACCCTTACAGAGATCATATAAACTTGACGACCAGCGTGTAGCAGAAAAAAAGAATCACCTGATTTTCTCAAGAATGCCTCAAGTTGTTCTTATGACTTGAATGGTAGCTGTACAAAGTTCCTACAAAGGCTGTAGGAAACTCTACCCCCCCCCCCCCCCAGATGTTTATGAAGTCCAGATTTTGTACGAACTGGAAGATTTGTACGAACCCTTTACTTCATGGTTCCTGTCCAGCTGTGAGTTGATCTTCTAGAGCAGAAGGAAACCTCCCAGTCGGACTCGAACCAGCAGATGAAGAGTTAATGTTCAGACAGATTAAAGATAAGACCGTTGGTGGCAGCCTTCTGAGAATAGATGGAGAACTTTCCACTGATGTGTCCACTCCCTTTGCTCGAGATGTTTTTTGATTCCAGGGATGAAGTTAGAAATGTATGAATCCTGCCTGCAGTTTTACAGTGTTTGTAGCAGCTGAGTGTGTTTGATGTAAAAAGATGAAAAACAACTATTTTACTAATGCTCTCCACTCAAAAGCCACCTCAGAGTATTTCTGAGCATCGTCTCCCGCTGTGAAGAACCTGCTCAGAAGTGGAAGTGTGAGTGGGCAAATATGAAGAAAAGTCAGAACTCTGGAGATGCTCTAGAGTTCATGTTTGATGAAGGATTTTATGTCTAATTGTGATTCAGCTCAGATGAAGCTTTTGATCTATTTTTTTTTATAGCAAGAAATTATTTCACAAATACGCCTGACTCATTTATTACATTCACTCGTCAGAGTTAATTCTCTGATCTTTTGTTTAATGGGTTGTTAAGTCTGAATCTGGAATTTGACCACATCCTGTTAGGAAGTTTTTGGGTTCACGTTGAAATGACCACTAGAGGCTTTAAATGATGAAGAATCTCTGTCATCCTGTCTTTTAATTCTGCTGACCTTGTTAGACATCCCCCACTCTCCCACTCTCACCCACATGTGTGGCATTTAAGCCTGGATCACATGACCTGTACCACGATCACTCTACCAATGATTTTTGGACTTTTTCCTAAGGCCTCCTTGAGGCAGCCTTATAAGAATCCAACGTTCGTAGCCTGTTCCTAAGTCCGTGGCCAGGTTGATGGTCATGTCCAAGATTTTCTACTTTTATTAACTTATTTTTATTTGTATACTTTATTATCTTATTCTGTTTTTATTATCTTATTTAATATGTTGTGAATCGGATGGACGATTGAAGCTCAGTTTGAATAGATAATTGATTTTATTCATATTAGCACAGTCTCTTCTGCTAAAATAACCATGAAATTTGGATTTATATTGTGCTAGAAAAATTCTGACATTAAAAGTTGTTTTCTGGGTCCTGCACTTGTTTGGATGTCCACAAGCCAGTTAGTCTTCGACTTTAAAAGCAACGCCTGTTCAGATCAACTTCTGTTGAACTGCTATCAATAAACGAGAGAAAGGAAGAAATGTTAACGACAGCAAAATAATGAAATAATTACGACCTTCCTCCAGCTCTGCCGGCCCTTGAACACTTTAGGAAATAATTACAGACTTTATGTAAATTTGTCTTTATCTGTAGAAGAAACTGGCTCCTCTTCTTCTCCTCAGTTTCCCCTCTGCTCTCAGACCATCTGGAAAAATATTGTACAGACGTTAATACACACTCATGAGCTGAAGGGTGTCTGTGCTCATTATCCGTGGCCAGTCTCTGAGGATGATCGTGCACCTAATTAACTGACATCTATACAAATGAGGCCTGGTCGCTGACCTATATCTCCTCTCGCTGCTTCACCTCTCCATTCGTTCCCACCTCATCGGTGTCTCTGACCTTCTCTGCCCTTGAGCCGGTGTGGGTTCTGTACCTGGATGCTGTCTGCTTTTCTTTTCTTTTTCTTTTTTTTTTTTGTTTCGTAATGTGCGCCTGTGGGAGTTGCTGAGATTTGAGGATGCTTGGAGCAGTTGTTGTCCCTGTCTTTGCTGTTTTAAATGCTTCAAAACAACAGGAAGGGCTCTCACGGGGTTTTTTTTTTACGGCTTTTTCCACAGCCCGCCGGTGAGTAGGACCTCTATGTGGATCAAGAGTTGAAGAACGAGCGCCTGAGACTGGTGGTGAGTCTGCTCTCCTTTTTTCTTTGGCGACTGCTGTTGATGCCGTCTGCTCCGCCTCACCTGGACCTCGTCTTACGAAGGTCCATAGATGTCAGATCAGAGCAGCAATTAGAGCTGGAACTATATTGTAATACCATCCTCTCAGATAGTAACTCATCTGGTCCTTACTAGGTTTAAAAATGAGATATGAGGTACAAACTAAATCAAAACATGTAGAACAACTTTAACAGTAATAACTTGGCTTAACTATTTTTTCCTCTGTTTTTATTTTCTCACGTCACTGAGAGGAATTTTCCTCCACTCTTCTTTACAGTGTTCCTTCAGGTCATTTGGGTTTTGCAGGTATTCGTTTATTCTCACTTGTCTTAAGGTCCCACCTAAGCATTTCAATCAAGTTTAGGTCTGGACTTTAACTGGACCATTTCAACACCTTCTTTATTTTCTTTTTCACCAATTCTCTGGCCGATTTTTTTTCTTTTTTCTCTTACCTTCACAAGTCCATATTTTTAAATGTAATCTCTTTTTCTTAGGTTTCATGCGTTCACGTTTGGGATGACAGTTGTGTTGTGAGATCTAATTTTAGCCAGGTTTTATTTGTTGGGCACACGGCTTCACATTTCAGAATCAGAATATTTTATTAATTTTGTGTGGGGAAATTGTTTTTTGAGCAGTATCTTGAAGTCCCAGAGGATCTTAGTTCTCTCATTCTCCGCCACCTTGGGAGGTGTTTCTCATTGTGACCTCTAGGGGTCTGCAGTCCATATTCAATTCAATTCAATTCAATTTTATTTATATAGCGCCAATTCACAACAAAAGTCGCCTCGAGGCGCTTCACATTGTAGGGTAAAGATAAAACAGTGTTACAAGGAAAATCCCAACAATCCAATGATCCCCTATGAGCAAGCACTTGGTAACGGTGGGAAGGAAAAACTCCCTTTTAACAGGAAGAAACCTCCAGTAGAACCAGGCTCAGGGAGGGGCAGCCATGCGCCTCAACCGGTTGGGGGTGAGGGAACAGAGAAGACAGAAAGGAGAGCAGAGAGAGATACATTATATTCTGCTCAGATGTTTCTGTACACTATAGCGGCTACTTGGTTATGGCGTTCCTTGTATTTTTTCCCTGCCAGTATCTTACATCCTGCTGTTAAGTGTTGGACTGTTTCAGGGGCCTCTTTGGACAGCCAGCACCTTAGATCTTACCTGGTGTGGTAGATCTGGTCCTCTACCGCTCTGGTGCTCAAGGCTTGCTCCTGTGCTGCCATGATTAGTTTGTGGTGTCCTTCAGTCCAGCCCTTTCTAGCCATTATCTCGTTCATATCTGCCACTCCAGCTATCTGTCGATGGTGCATCCCATACAGGGGTTTTTTCCTCCCATGACGGTTCCTCCAATTCCTCGTTCTCCACTTTCCACTGCCTGAGGTTCTTGTAGCTCTCCTCAACATCTACTATTCTGCCTTCTAGGAGTGCAATTCCCTCTATGGACCACCGTCCCTCTTTTTGCCACATTTCTCCAGTCCGAATGACTTTCCGATGTCCCTGCTGTAGATCCTGGTGGTGGGGATCACTGAGTCAATGTCTCGCTCGCTCTTGGCGTACAGCTTGATGTCATCCATGTAGACGATGGTCACCCCATTCCTAAGTCTGTATCCATAGTCAGTCTCATTGATTAACTGGCTGAGGCGGTTCAGGTCGATGTAGAACATCTGAGGGGACAGAGCATCTCCATGGCATACGCCACGTTTGATGGAGACTTGAGCAATTGGCTCGAAGTTGGCCTCAAGGCCGATCCGCCACATCGCCATTGACTTTCCAACGAAGGCTCCTATAGTGTCGTTCGATCTTGTACAGCTTCAGGCTTTCTGGTAATCAATCCAGGCTGTCCACAGGTTTGTCTGCATGGCTTTACAGTGTTGGGCAACAGTTCTGTCAGCCATATAGGAAGGTAGGTAGGTAGGTAGGCAGATAGGTAATTAGGTAGGCAGATAGGTAGGTAGGTAGGTAGGTAGGTAGGTAGGTAGGTAGGTAGGTAGGTAGGTAAGTAGGTAGGTAGGTAGGTAGGCAGATAGGTAGGTAGGTATGTATGTAGGTAGGTAGGCAGATAGGTAGGTAGGTAGGTAGGTAGGTAGGTAAGTAGGTAGGTAGGTAGGTAGGTAGGTAGGTAGGCAGATAGGTAGGTAGGTAGGTAGGCAGATAGGTAGGTAGGTATGTATGTAGGTAGGTAGGTAGGCAGATGTCAATCGCTGTGATGGAGGAATTGTTGTAAAGTCTGATGGCCTCATTTGACTCTGGAGGACATACAGATGAGTCAAAAGTTAACTCAAGGTGCTCAGGTCTAAATCTTCACCCCTCCATCACCACTTTTTAGGTTTTTTTTTTGCAATGTAGCTGTGCTTTAATGTCAAATTTCTCCCATCTATCTTAACTGTGTTTTTTGTTTGTCCACTCGTTAGCAATTGAATTCATTTCAGTGAGTAAAACTTTAATTTTATAGCAGTCATTCAGTTAGCCAGCATTATTGTCAAGCATCATTGTTAAACTCAGCTGTAGTGAGCTGAGTTTAACAGCAAATCCACGGTCACTCACGGTCTTTCCAGCTGCAGAACGGCGAACACCAAATTGTGTGGAATTGGTCTCGTAACTCTTCTGGGCAGCAACAATCACTTCTCTGAAGTCATTACTGAGGTTTGTCTGCTTTTTATTTTTATAGGCGCCTTTCAAAACACTCAAGGACAACTTTATAGAAGTGAATGGTAAACAGTAAATTTAAAAAACAGGGTTTTATGTAGCACCTTGACTAGATCTATACACCACTTTACAAGGTCGTTTTTTTCTTCCACTCATCCACAAATAAATACATTTTATATATATCAATCTATTGAACTGAACCACCAAACCCAATTTCACTGCATCTCACAACTGCTCATACCTTCAGATGTTTTTCAGTACAATTTTTTTTACCTTCATTGTCTCTGTTTCACATTTTCTTTTTCTTCAGTTGCCAAAACATTCAACATATGGACTGTAAAAATAAATACAAAAATAAAAAAATAAATACATGTAGGACTGCACATCTGTCCAAGGATGTAAAATAGCAGTATGTTTACCTGGCGATGAAGTTAGTTGGTTTAATGGCTCATCTAAATGTGGCCAGCTCTCAAGAATCCTCCCCTAACTTGGCTGGGATTATCATTTTGGATGATTACATACTAATATTTGTCTTTGAGAAACACAAAAAGACCAAGATTTAATTAGACTGTCCTTGCTGGAAACAGTTTTATTAATTTTGTGGCCACAAAGGAGACGATGGAGATATTTATTGACTCCAGAGACAGAGAAACATTTATTTTGTCAATATTTATACCATTAAGTCCTTTTTTTCCCCCTTTTATAAGTAGCTTTTATGTGACATTGTGTGATGAAGACTGTTACTATGATGACGAGTGGATAAATGTTTGGCCTTTTTCCATCTGTTTTGCCCTTTGGTTGGTTTTTAGCCACGGAAACAAATGTTTCAGCGAGATTCTTTGAGGGTGAACGAGTCTGAGATATTTGAGCGATGAGATAATTACCACACAGACAGGCAAAGGGAAACACATACACAAGCATGCGGCGTTGCACATGAGTGTCAGTGACCAATGGCCACGAGTGTGAGGGCTTGAAGAACTAATGTGATGCATTCTGGGTAACGGCAGTGGGAATGGCTCATTAGTTATATCCGGCGGCGACTCAGGCCAGTCGTGATGAACGGGTGCTGTTTGGGAGGTCATTACTGTTTGTGTTGGTGCTGGTTGTTTCTTCCTCATACATGTGTGTGTGTGTGTGTGTGTGTGTGTGTGTGTGTGTGTGCGCGTGCACATCCTCTCGAGTTTGTGGGGGATTTAAAGAGCGAAGCTTACAGTATGTGTGAGCAGAACTCTTTCTTCTGTTAATCCAGCTCTCCGGACCCGCAGAGCTCAGACTCGAGCTGTCGGATATCTGGTCAGAAGCTTCTGCAGACTCGTTTACGGCGTCCTCTCGGACCGCTACCGTAACAATAACACACGCACACACACACACACGTGTACACACACCCTCCAGCTCAGTCGTGACACCCCTATTACATCTGCAGTTCCTCTCCATCCTCCATCCTTTTCATCTCCTGGAATGACTCTCCCTAACACCTCCGCCGTCTCATCTCGCCCGTGGCGTCCAGATTTGTTGCTCAGGCCTCGCCGTTTTCTCCCGTCATAGTAGAGGTGTGTGTCTTTCTGCTTGTGTACCTCTGTGTGTGTGTGTTAAAAACAAAAAAAAACCCAACTTTACTGGCCGTCTGGACCGCTGGTGAGATGAAACCGGTTCAGTTTTGGCTGCAGTCAAATGGAGCAACTTTATCAACCGCAAACCGGCGCCGAGTCTCACGTCAACCAACAGACTTCATCACACGAGTGTGTGTGTGTGTGTGTGTGTGTGTGTGTGTGCTGACTCTCACAGGTGTGTAGTGGAAAACACATGAAAAGAGTTTATTATCATATTTAAGACATTGAAATGCTAAAAGGAGGAAACTCTTGACAAAGTTTGTACTTTTGTTTTTATTCTGTTTGTTCTGATTTAATCTGAATAAGTATGTTGAATATTTTTATTGCAAATCCAGCACCTCTTTTACTATCAAAGTACAAACATAGTTGACTTCTTTTTTTTTTTTTTTTTTTTTTTAAGCATAAGTTATACATGTTTGTTTTAAGACATTCAAATTGTGGTTAAATCATCTTTTCTGATGGTTTGACTTTGTCCTGAATTTTTGTCCTCAGTATCCAATTTCACTGAATATCCGGGGATCATAATTTTAATCTGGCTTTTTAATAAGCAGGTTTGGTAAAGTTTGCTATTTCATTTCACACAGGCAGTTTATTATCATCGTTTGACTTTTTCTGCCTCAGGACACAGAAAAATGATGAAGAGAATTTAGTTGAACTCGCAAACCATATTCATCTTTTTTTGTTTTAAATGAAATTAGCTTTACTTTGCACTGTTTTATGCTGCTATGACAACAAATAGAAAATGTGCATTTAGGAAATCTCTCTAGACTGGAAGATGACATAAAATCCAGTTTTAAATTATGGATGGTGGAAAAGTAAGTTAAGTTGGGATCTAACTATGTTAGAGTTTCACGGTGATGCCGTTTTGATATTCTCTTCAGATTTGAGTCTTATTTAACACTATTGCAGTTTATGGAAACAGCAAACAAAACTACAGCAACCCCCTTAGCTCCTTTTAGGTACTGATTCGTCACATCATTCCAGCTTATTTTTATTCAGTTTTTTTGCTGCTCTCATTTTATTTTATTTGTGGATGGTGATATGGGATAGTTTTATGGAAGTCAGTGGATCCTACCGGGTCTGTCACTGCAGTAGAAATACAACAGCTAAAAGGATAGAGGAGGTCGATTCTGTTACAATTCAAGTCTTATCGCGATCCCTGCTTATGTAAACTAAATTTATAGATGGAATATGTGGAAGACTCAATCTAGAGTCAGTTTGGTTTTTCCATCCTGAGTGATGACATATGTATTCAGCATATCTGCATGCATTTACAAAGTGTCACCATGAAGATAAGATGAGATTCTGTTTTTAGTAAGGATGAGGAGAAAGGTGTTTGTCTGCTGATTCCTATATGAGACTACAGAACTGAAACCCAAGCAGTTTTTCTGCTTCACTTCATCACTCATCTACTTTACTGAGACTTGGGTGTGATTCTGTTAGAAATTAGAAACACGAGATCAGGTTTATTATGATATACATGGACACTTTTTAGTAGTGATGGACCATTACCGAGATCTGATTGAGAAAATATCATCCTACAAGTGACGTAGCTCTAAGCTGTAAGGCCACTGTCCTTTTATGTTTCACATTGGTAGTTTAGTCCTCTTTGGCAAAATTAGGAGTTCAAATGTTAATAAAATACGTGAGATTAAACTCTCAAAGAGGACTGGTGAAGGACACACAACCCATATTATTGCATTTTATGGAAATATCTGCTGCAAGACTAAAATGCTTACATATACATACATATATATATATATATATATATATATATATATATGTATATATATATATATATATATATATATATATATATACATATATATACGTATTAATTAATTATAACTGAAGTTTAGACCTACAGTTCATGATTACACCATGCATTTCTGTGAATTTTAATGCAAACAAATGTGTGCAAATAATGATGATATGTCAGTCAGACAGCAATTTCCTCTGTATGTGTTGGCATTGTGCAAAAAAAAAAAAAAAAATTGACAAAATACAGAACAGCATTTTTCATCAGCAGGTGTAGAGGTAAAGAAGCTCAAGACTTAAATAACATTTTTAAAATGTAGCGTTAAGGCAGGAATCCACATATAGAGATACAAAGAGGAATAACGACTGAGCAATAAACCAAACTTTGGTCTTTGAGGCACAGGTCTGAAAGAAATCAGTGGACTGTGCGGAGAATCAAAGTAAAATGAAAATGCTAAAATGAAAAACGTTTTTACTATGTCAGTTAATTTAAGAAGCTTCCACCAACTTCATCAACAGAACAAGAAAGAAACTTACAAAGAATAAACAGAAATATCTAAGCTGCCTACATATCTTGCAACCTGGCCTCTTGCAAGTTAGAAATTAAACTTCTGAGATTCCAGCGTAGAAAATC
This sequence comes from Zenarchopterus dispar, assembly GCA_028564865.1. Lineage (NCBI taxonomy): Eukaryota > Metazoa > Chordata > Actinopteri > Beloniformes > Zenarchopteridae > Zenarchopterus > Zenarchopterus dispar. The sequence continues at coordinate 11,840 of JAOWBL010069781.1, forward strand.
AGATGGCTTGAAACAGGTCATTTTCCTTGGGGCATTTGGCTGAGTTTTTGCACATTTTCGTGAGTCTCTGAAACAGCTTTGCTTTCTATGAGGTCAGGGTTACTCTACATACAGCCCCTACATAGTTTGGAGGCATATGCAAAACACACCTTGACACACAATATGACTCACACAGTGTGTATTTTTGCTGTACCAACTGTAAGCTCAAGACATTTTCAAAGAAAACGCATGTGAGAATTCTGCTCTAGCTTAGGATTTTGTCATCACTTCCACCCACAGTGTTGACCAGAATGTGAGAAGGATAGTTCAGACAACTCACTATGACTCTAGCCTCAAAGGCATTTCCTTAAAAACTGCCAGGAAAAGGTGAATCCTTTTTTTTTTTTTTGTGGAAGCTTGTTGTATTCTATTTCAGGTAAATGACGCTTTATTGCAAGCTCAGCTGTAGCTTGAGATCCACTTTGATTTCCTTAGCAAATACAAAATAGAGCCACTTCAGTTTTCTAGTTCCTGCTAATTGCTGTGGTACATCTAGCTGCTTTTATTGTCAGATCAGTACAAGAAAGAAGATGTTTTTACTGCTTCTCTCAGTTTTCAATTTACAATTTAATTCTGGTTGGATTCCGAGTTTTATAACAGTACACTGGTGGTCACTTTGTCCCCAAAAGAAAGAATCCAATTTATTCAATGCACAAGTATGCTCTTTGTGCTTTCAAGTAGTGTGAAGACAGAAAGAAAATAACTTTTGTGCAGACCGTATATCCTTGGTTTATTGTCTAAGGAAATGTTTGTGCCTTTGTGTGTGCATACCATCTGGTACTTTCAATGAAAGACGATAATGATAAACCGTAGACATGTACGCGTTTGTGCAAGCTCTGGTTCAGGTTAGTTCATTCTAAATATCTGATACTCTAAAACATCCAGTGCCCTTATCAATCCTTGCCTGCATGCAAGCACAGCAAGATGCAGGGCGCCTCCTTCTATCATGGGGCGTGATCACTAACACGTTTGACCTGCTGACTGCTCATTCAGGACAATGGTATCAGCTGTTTGCAGTTTCTGCAGAACAACCAAAGTGTCAGAGCTTTTTGTTACAGTATTGTCCTCAAACACATCCTACAGTGAATTAAAGGTCTTTCCAGGAAAATATGATGCTTATTTTGCAAGATGTGCAGCGACCTGTGACAATGAAGAGGAAGATGCAGGTACATGTGGTTGGATGGAAAATGTACAGCTATATCTGAAGGTCTCAAAAACAATTTTTTTTAAACTTATACAAAAATGTAATTACTTGTAGAGTGTAAATTGTTTAAAAAAAAAGGTTTCCTTTGCTTGTCTTTGAAAGGCTGAAATGCTAGCTTGTTCTCTAGCTAACTTGAACACAGTCTTTCACAGTCCGTGAATTTCATCACGTTTTCACAGTGAGCCAAGTGGTCAATCATCCATGTAATAACATCTGTAAATTAACAGTTCTCCTTGACTTATTGTCTTAAATGAACTGCTATTATTGGGTTGAAGAAGCCGAGTAATTGTTGGGTAAAGTGACCCAAGGGGAATTAAAAGCAGTCAGCTGAACTTTTAATTTCTGCCACTCAACTCAGCATCGATGCTGTCACCTTAACAGTGCCAGGTCTGTTTTACTCTTACAGGTGAGGAAGAAGGGCACAATTGTAGTTGTTTGATCATTCATTATCGTTTTTAGTAGTTTTCTTATATTCTGGTCTGCACAGCAGTTTTTCACTCTACAACAGATGTGCCACAATCAATACATCACCAGATGCAATGCATCTCTGCTGCTGCCGTCTCACTGCAGAGATTCATTTTTGATACCACCTTTACATAATACGTGTAATGAGGGAAATGCACTTATAGATTCAAATGAAACACACTTTCTATTAGCAGCATCTGAGAGCACAAGCTACTTATCTGCAGTCACTTACAGTTGCCCATTTAAGAGAAGAAAAGGAGATGTGTGACCTTTAAAGGGATGTGTGGTACCTCAGGATTATTTTCCTTTTAATGCTGCAAATTTGCCTAAAGAAGCCATCGTTTGTCCATGCGGGTTAAATGTGAAATGAATTTGGATTCACTACAATGATTGTGTCAATTGAGGTTGTACCAGATATTGTTTGCAGCACAGACCCACAGTTACTCCCACTTAACTCCTAGTTTTTCACTTTTTCACACAGCAGTAGTTTTGCTTAATTTGTTAAGCGATTCTTGTAGTAATTGGTGGTCAGGTTTTCAGGGCTTTATGTGGCATTTTCTTTAGTTCATGTCACAAAATTACTAAAGCTGCTGTAATGACATGACCATTGTTATTACTGTACTGTTTAGTCTTTCCAGCACTTTAGTTCAGACTAGGGGTCGATTTAAAATGCAGGTGTTAAATCAACGTGCCACAATCAGTATTTTCACAATAAATGCAATTATTATGTATTCCACTGGTGTAAGGCCACTGCATCGGACAGTACTAGGTTTACAAAATGTAACATAATGACATTTTTTTAAAAAGTTAACTCTCATAGCACTATGGGTAAACCCAAGTGTAGCGTTAGGATAACCAACAGAGCAGTCCCTGTTTATTACCAGTCAATGTTATCCCTGGCCTTGCCTTCCTTTGCTAAGCTCTCTGATCTGGCGACTGTAGTTAGTCACTTAAAGTTGCACACATGCTTCGGAGCTGTCAGTTGTCAAATGACTGTGGGAGGTGCTGAGCACACTCTTCATGTACAAGAATATCTGTTCATACAGATACGTAGATCTAAATACAGTCAAAGCCAGCACAATGTTCTGGAGACAGTTGAACTTGTCTGGCAGAGATGGCCAGCAGGTGAAAATGCAGACTGCAGTGTTGAACTTTTCAGCTCAATCAGCTGTATCGGCCCAAGAGCATCAAAGCTGTTGGGCTTGATCAGGAAAAACAACATAGGTCCATATTTTTGTGGGTCACTAAAGCAAGTGGTGAACTCTGACTAGAGTTCACTCATGTGTTTGCATATTTCAGCAGTACGGATGCTGTGCTCCACGGAGGTCTCAAAGGTGCCTTAAATAAATGAAAGAGAAGCTACCAACATCGCTTGAAAAAACTGCCAACTTACCGACAAAAAAACATCCACACATCATCCATCCATCTATTTTCTATACCTGCTAAATCCATCTTCAGGGTCCCCGGGGTCTGCTGGAGCATATCCCAGCTCGTTACAGGTGATAGGCAGGAGTGCACTCTGGACAGGTTGCCAGTCCACCGCAGGGCCACATCAAAGAAGTCCAAAACAGTATGTGTTGGGTCTTGTAGTTGGAAGTTGAGATTGTTGAGGTCTCCTGTAATACCTGTGAGGAACATGAGATTTACAGTCCATTCCTCATCCTCTGCTTTGAGGGAAAAGCCTTGATAACATCAAAACAGCTGACAAAGCTGTCCACAACTTTTCCACTACTTAGCCATCTCAGAGGAATGTCTCGATATGTGCAGTGCTTTTCCTCCAGCATTGCTTGAAACTGTCGGTGTGTCAAAGAAGACTGTTTACTATGAAATTTATAATCTTCACTGCTGTGGTCATGACCACATTGAGAATTGAAAGTGGCCATGTTTGTCCTGAGATTTTCTTTGTGAACTATATGATGGAATTTCATTATGGGGTGACTTTTTCCTCAATCAATTTCCTCTGCTCCCCTCAGTTTCCTACCATGGTGGGGGCTCCATCTTCTGTCACTGAGAAGATCTTGTGCAAGTCAGTTCCATGTTCTTCAAAAAGTTCAGTGAGTTGGTTGTGTCTTTGCCTTGACTTGTGTCAGACATGGGCTTTAAATAGCAGAGCTCCTCTCCTGTGGTTATATCAAGATATCTTGCCATGACTGCCTAACTGGCTGTATTGTTCAAATTGTATTGTTCAAACAACATGTTTTAAAACATAAAGAGCACACAGCATGGTCTTTCTGAAGGACAAATCCATACTCTTCTGTCCACAAGGGCTGAAATGCTCAAGCCTTTACTTGAGTTGTTTTTTTGGTTTTGTAGTTTGGTTTTGAGATCATTGAATAAAGTGCTTGTGTTGTACCGTATAACGCTGGATCCACAAGGCAGCATTGTGGCAGCACGTGATCAAAGGTGTGTCCGATGTTACTGGCTGCCACTGTCGTCGTGGGATGATCTATGCTTTTCACGGAAGATCTGCTAACACTCATTTTTGAGTTCAGTCTGTTCAAGAGAAGCAGAAGCAGAGGTGATGAAGACGACAATAACAAGTTTATCCTCCAGGTTGTTCAAAACCACCCACTTTTGCTTTTGACCAGTCTCTCTGTACAAGTTCCTTGTTTAGGTTCTAGCTGTGTAGCCACAACTTGATCGACTGAAGCCTGTGTTAAAGCGGGAATAGTTGATAATCCCCCAAGTGTTGATGGCGGCAGCGCAATCAATGCAATACACGCAGCCCATAATTCATTGCGGCAGTAGATGACATCATTCCTATTTGAAGTCCACGGAGACAGACGTAGACAACGCTCCTGTGTAAATTCATTGTGACTATTTGGTTTATTTGTGTTGGTGTTGGGCAAACAGCTTGTCGGGGTGGGTTATTGGGAGATTTGTAATGACCTTACAGTACAGCATACCAAAGTTGTGTTCATAGCAGTATGCTCATAATTATTCCATTGTGGCCCGTCATGATGTGTGTCCAAGGTTGCCGAGGTCTGGTTAAGGCTGATATATGTCTGTGTCAGTTGGAATCAACAGTCCTACAGCCATTTAGAGAGCATGCCAAACTTAGATGACAAACATTCAAGCATTTTAGCTAAATGCATTGTTTGTGCTATCAAAATTAAAATCCTGCTTAATGAACACATTTTGACAACGATGCAATATTGCATCAGCATTACTGAAGCCGACTAATAACACAAAAACTTCAACAATTCATTCTGGCATAGTCCTTTTTACTTGTTTAATAAGATCCAAAATCAACCATGCATTTCACAAGCTGTATTTACAATACTTTTATCCATAATTGTTGTTTACATGTGACTAATTTAGCTGAGCTTTAAGATGATGCTGCCTAAAGTGAAACATTCGTATTTTAATCTGCAGCTGTTTTTGAACTTGAGCGTGATTGCAGTGTCACAACAAGCATAGTTGTTTCACAGTTGAACTGTCTGGAAAATGCACGTATTCTACATAGCCAAAATTTACTCCTCAAAGTCAGAACAGACTCCTTGACATTAATACATATACCTATAACATGGATTTTGCATCCAACAAAGATTAACATTTATTTACTGTTTGAAATAAGTGCCATATTCTGAATCCTGTCATGATTATAGAGTTTGAAAGGGCTTTCACATGGTGGTAGTACTATCTCAAGCACTTATTGTGGCTTTGGCTTCACTCATGAAATGTTAAAAACGGTAAATTCACTGCACTCATATTGTTCTTTTTCAGTCTTGATAACAGCTCAAAGAGCTTTTATACGACATGTCACATCCACTCACACACTGTCACAATTGTACAGATTTTTCTATTGACTCTATGCATTGATTTTTTTACCTTACACAATCACACAATGATGAAAGCACATGGTTTGGTGGAGTGACTTTCCCAAGCACACTTCAGCATTTGAACTGTGAGGTCAGGCATCAAAACAGAAGCTTTCTGATTGGCAGATGACTTCTCTATGTTCACTGCCACTGTAAGATTGTATAGTAATTGAGCACATGCTTGTCACCAGACTGTGTAATGACCCTGGTGAATAAATAGGCACATGAAGGGAAGTTTACCTGTATATTTCATATACAGATACAACCACAAATAAAATAAATTTCAAACCAAAAAAAAAAAGGAATAAAAAAAATTAATAGATCAGGAAAACACAATTAAGCTGCTAAAAGGCATGGATAAACAGCATTTTTTTCCTACAGAGTTTTCAGTTTAACTTTGAAATTGGCTTGAGTTGTATAACTTATAATGTTAACAGAAAGTTCAGTTAATCTGTGTGCGCCATGTGGCTTTTGAAGTTTCGCTCTGAGACAAGTGAAATACCAAGATTTTAGACCTGGACCTATGTTTTGATACCAAATAATGAATTCTTTTACTAGTCTTTTATTTTGAGCCTGCATCCTACGTGGGCCAAAATTAGGACAAATGTTAAGAAAATTAGTGTATAGAGTGAGATTTTGTCTCCTTGTGTTAAAGATACTTCCAAAACTCTTATTACAACAGACCTCTATCCAGTTTAAACAAACACATACAAAAGAGACATTTGGTGACTGTTGTGATGCTTTTTGAAGACAGAGCAGCTGGGATTAACCTTCAGTGGCAAACCAGAGGCAATAATAACAGAAAGGCAGCGTTTAAGAAGGCACACTTTTTATGTTACAGAGGTTTAAGTTTAACCTTCACTTAAGCTAGTGACAATCCAAAATGGCTCATGAAGTTTAATTGAACATTTGTAATTGTTCTGCTTAAACTCATCACAGCAGCTATAGGAAGCAGGATTTGATCACTAATCACAAATATAAAGTACTTTAAAGAGAGAACCATGATTCCTGTCTGATACAAGAAAGCTAAAAGCATGAAGAAGATTTCCTTCCCTTCTTATCAGGAGCAGTGTTCAAGTTTTGCTCATTTGCATTTTTTATTTTTTGGTAGAGTTTAGTAAATTCATCTTGAAAAAGACTGTTTAGAATGACAGTAATTCCTTAATGGAATACCAATTATGTGTAAGTATTATGTGAATGCTCGAGTCAGCTCAAATGATTTTTGGAAATGAAAAGTGCTTGTTCAGCTACAGCTGAAGGTTTTCTGTCAAATACTTGACAATGCTTTATCATTTCCTTTGTTTATATATATATATATATATATATATATATATATATATATATAAACAGTTGTCGGTCGATGCTTGATTGTTTCGTATAGTGTAGAAAATAGTGTGATTAATAGTGTAGAAAAATGGATTGATTTTTGGGAAACCTCCAACTGTGTTTCTATTCAAGTTAAAATGTTGCATATGCGATTAATAATGCCATATTTTGAATAGGAGTTGTAAAAATAACAATACCTATCAACCTTTTACTACTTTGTCATGTATGTTGAACACATAAATATAAGACATCACAGTGGCCACTTTTCTAGATTGACCAACCATTCAGTTATATATATATATATATATATATATA